>CANYCX010135794.1:0-14133 GCA_948193385.1 Breynia disticha f. nivosa
TTGACGTTATTAAACGGGCCTTACCATGTAGCCTTATGTTATGTTACGCGATTAACTACACGCTTGTATACTTGTCAGTGTCTTCACCTGTAATTCTATTAATATTTTGAATTGTCCCTCAAATCAACCAAAAATGATTACTCCTTTAGAATTGCGTAACGGAAATTTTCAACGGAGAGAATTGAAATTTCAATCTTCTCATGATTCGTAGCAGATGAGCTAACCTGTCCTACCTAACTTAATGAACCGAAATTCAGGTTCAAGAAATCCTGTAGCCATGAATCAACCTGACAAGTCAAGCCAATAAGATTTTAGGAGATAACAAAAGCAAAGATCAATTTATCAAGTACCAGATTGATACCGACTTCATGCCCGCATCCACGAAAATCAGACTATTCCCCTGCAAATATTAGTCAATACCAAAGAGTGGAATTGAATTCGTGTCATTCTTTGTAATAACCGTACTCCAATAAATCGTGTTATCGCTTCAGAAACTATACTTTTCTTTAACAATAGAAGTGGAAACAGTGAAGAAACTTTATAGGAAACTTTACTAATTGTACAATCTTTGGTACAACAGTTTCTTGAGGAACATTTTTATTCAGTTTTCAAACTACAAAACTATGTATGAAACTCCCCTACACTTTCAGATTATTGACATTCACCAGTCACCTGATACCAACACAACGGGCCTGGACTGGCATATTCCCCTCTTTACCTTATTTTGCGTTCTGTAACTAAAAACAAAGTTATACAACACAAACCAACACAAGAAGATCAAAAGAACAGGTTGGAATTCTTTACTGAAGGAATCATTTTGATGGAACTTCAGAAGTGCAGTTACTAATAGGCAAATCACTTGGTGTGCATACCAATGCTCTTTGTTGTAGATGTCTTAAACTTTGTTCCATGCTTACTTGAACCATATCGGCTAACATTTTCTTTGCTTTACCAGATTGTTCTTCCCCATCTATCTGTGATATAATATTGCAGACAATATTCTCTAATGTGTCAGGTTGAAGGTCAGATCTCGGATATGGAGTCTCCCTTAGTAATCTCAGAAGGGTCTGTGCTTTCAACTGTGACTTGGGTGTTCCTTGAACAGTCAGCTCAAGGAGACCAGGGATTACACCTTCTCTAAGAATTGGTTCTCTGTATTTACATCGATCGCTCTGACACATCGTCAGAAGCGTTCCAACTGCGTGTTCTCGGCTTTGGAGTGAACCATTTTCAAGTACTTCAACAACAGCAAGAACTCCACCTTCTTCAGATGTCAATGCAACTCTACCTGCCTCAAAACCAACTAATGATTCTAAGAGACCACAACATTTTTCGGCTGTCTTGGATGATTTTTTACAGGTTTTCAGAAGACTAACTATAGAATATATTGGATTTGTTTCCAAGACGATATCGAGATTATTTGCGCACGTTGAAAGGTTAGAAAGAGCCATGACAGCATCAATTCTAGCTTGTGGACTTCCATGTTTAAGAATTTCTGCAAGGAGAGGAATGGCACCAGAAGCACTTATAATTGGTTTGTTAGTGGCAGAAGCAGAGAGAGTGAGCAAAGATGCTGTTGCATACTCTTGCAAGTTTAAATTATCTGACTGAAGGAAACTAATTATTGGTTCCAATCCTCCTGCTTCCACAATGCTAATTTTGTTCCTGTAACACCCAACAATGTCAAATACAACATTAGTTTCCATGGATGAAATAACAATAATCACATAAGATAACTTCAAATGCAATCTCACACTGTAGCCCATATATGCAGCAAAGTATCCTAGTGAATAACTTCAAATTCAAGTAAAAGAAAAGAAGTTTCCACACTTTGTAGATTTATTTCTAAAGAAAGCATATAAAAGGTTCAGAATTAAAAATAATTTAACTTCGATTTAACATATTAATTTAATGATTTAAGCACATACTTGCAATAATTTTTTAAAGCGGAAAGTGGTCCAAGAAATTATTAAAAGTAGATACGAAAGTGAGTAGGATTCCTTTCCACTTCAATTCCCAAGGAAGAAACTCCCACCCAATAAATCTTTAGACCCACTTCATATATACAGTTTTTTTGAGGAATAAATCTACTGATTCGTCCCACTTTTTTTGTCAAATTTGAAGACAAAATCAATTAAATTCAAAGAAGCCAAGTCAAAAAAGAGGTATACTTGAAAGAATAAAAATTATGAAGCATAAATATTCGTTGAGAAAAGATTGAAATCGAAATGAAATTGGAATTGGGAGCGGTGACGATGATCTAAAGAAAGCAACTTACTGGTCATCTTGGACAGCAAGATTAAGAAGAGCAAGAAGAGCAGACTCGTGATGGGGCCCACGGAGCATAGAGACGAGAGGAGAAACGCTGGAAGAAAGCTGTCGGCGGGATGTTTGAGAAGTTTTGGTAAGTCTGCGAATTTCTTTAGCAGCGTGGAGTCTGGCGTCGAGATCATTGGAGTGGATGAGGAGAAGGATGCGATGAAGAGGAGAGGAGGAGGAGGAGGAGGAAGAAGAAGGGGAGAGCATTTGTGAAGTGGTTGAGTTGAGTATTCAGTGTGTGGATGTTAGAGAGAGAGAGAGAGAGAGAGAGAGTGTGATGGCTTTAAGCAACAGTTTCGGGGGATTTCTTTGGGCTTAATCTTGACTTGCATAAAGCTGCATTAAAACTCGGTTGAAAGTGCTTCTAAGCTCGAATAATGATTAGTCTGGATGCTTAAGATAACTCGTAGTACAGACAAAAAAAATTATACTTTTTATTTTTCTTCTTTATTTTCCTTTTAAATTTTAATACAAAGGCATATTTTTAATTTCTAAAAATTAAGTACTAAAAAATTTTAACTACTAAAATTTATAAATGTTGAATCAATTTGTAAAAATTGTTTAACAATATTTAAAAAATTAGCACTGAATATTTTAACTTTTTAATAAAATAGTTGATAAAAGTAAAAAAATTTATTATGTATGAAATAATCTTTCAATTTAAGTCTATTATGAGATAAAAATAAAAAAATCTATTATGTATGATGTAATATAATTTTGAATAGATAGTATAGTTTCAATAATAAAACTATTTCAATCCGCCAATTTAATAAATTATAATTTCATAATTTTTTTTGTTTAGAAATGTTGAAGGCATTCCCTTTAATTGTAATTGAACAAACTTAGACGTAACTGATGGCTTTCTCAAGCATTGTTGGAACCGGCGTGGGAAGAGGAAGTTGGAAGCGGAGAGAAGAGGGGAGTTTGTGGCGTCGAGTTGAATGGAGAACATCGTCAAGGTGCGATGTTTGCGTTATGGCGCAAAGAAAACAAGACGAGGAAATGGTATATATAGTTTTAGTGACAACATATTAAATTCTTTCCTTATAAAAAATACTGATTTTATCTACTGGTTAAGTTAATCATTTTTAACGACTAAAAATCAACCTTTCGTTAATTTTAACGATTACATTTTTGTCCCTCTGTAAAAAATTTGGTATACATTTCTTGTATTGTGATGTCGTCATAATAATGCTTTCTACATAGATTTACTTGAAATTATGTTATATTTATTAAAATAATTAAAAATTTTCTCGTTCTCTAATTCCTTCTGTTGTTTATCCTTATAACAAAATTTTTTTCTTACTACTCATAATCGTCCTTCACGTGCCGTAATCTATATATATACGAAACTATTTTAATTTCCTAATGTCCTTTAATTTCATCCAAAAATAAAATTTCTTCTGATCGTTCTCAAAGTTTCTGTTGTCTTTCGGTGGTAACACTTGAAAGTATGAAGAATGTGAGTGATCTTGTTCTTGTAAATCAAGAAGATGTTCATCATTGTGAGTCCTGTAACGATAAAGATGAGTATTTCGCTTCACTTCCAGAAGGCTTCAAGTTTAGACGATCAAGAATTGATTATTCATTGCTTGGCCAAGAAGATATAAAATCAACCTTTAATCTTGATTTATGTTAGGGGTGGCAATTTGTGTCTTATCGTATCTAAACGTGTCAATTCGTTTATGATTCGAATTTTAAGCGGGTTAAACGGGTCGACCCCTTTATGACTCTAACTCATTTAACCTTAACCCTAACCCGACTTATTTAATAAACGGGTTACACGGGTTGACCCGTGTAACCCGTTTATTATAAATAGGTCACGGTTATTAATTTAAATGCGTCCAATTTGTACGTTAAATACGGCACGACAAGACCAAATACATTTAGCTTAAACATGTTTAATTTGACACATTAAACACGACACGACACGTAATGACATGACACGATTATACCTGTTTAAATATATAGACATAATCACATATACATATTAAATCTAAAAAATTCAACCAAAAATTCATTTAGAATACTTACTATAAATCCAAAATATATGTTTAAAATTAGTTTAAATGAGTTCGTATCAATCTAAAATATTTAACACAATTAATCTAATTGTGTTTAAATGGGTTTAGCGGGTCAACCCGTTTACAACCCGTTTATTTGCGGGTCATAAACGTGTCAACCCATTTATGACCCGGAACTGTTTATATAAAACACTAACCCGCTTAAAATACGTATCGAATCGTATCGTATAATCGTATCGTGTCGAAAATTATCATCCTTAATTTATGTTGTGATTGAGAAAAGCAAAGAGATTAGAAACTAATTTTTTATAAATTTTGTAGTTGAATACAAGTGCAATGAAGATAAAGAGTGGTACTTTTTTTCAATGAGAAATTGGAAGCATCCACGTGGGGATAGAACAAATAGATTTGCAGTTAGTGGCTACTGGAAGGCAACGGGTGCTGATAAAAACCATCCTATTTAATGAAACTAAAATTGGTTCCAAGTAGAGATGTATTCAGAAAATATTGTAAGTGAAAACAAATTTTGACATAAACCAATATGAAATAAATTTTTTTATAATTGAAAATATAATGTAGAGTATGCTAAACAACTGATAGTGAGTAGTATAAATTTTTAATAATTAATAAATTTATCTGAACTAAATTTAATATTTGTAAACTAAATTTAGCCTAAATTTTGACTAAATTTGGACTAAATTTAGATCAAATTTGAGTTCTATTTAAAATAAATTTGGACTAAATTTAGAATATATCAATCAAATTTAATAATAGTTTAATTAAATTCAGATATCTTTTCCAATGAGAGGTCTGGATACTTTGAATATGCGAAGGAAATTACAGTAGTTTCTTTTCCTTTCCTGAACTTAACAATATTTGTAATAAAAAAGTAATCGCAATCTGCCATTATCCTAACATTAGATGTGCCCGATTCATGTTAATCAAGAAGATGGTTATCGTTTGTAAGCATGATAAAGAGAAGTATTTCTCTTCACTTCCACCAGGCTTCAGGTTTAGACCTCAGATCAAGAACTGATTATCCATTACCTGACCAAGAAAATATCAAATCAACCTTTGCCTCTCAATAACTTCTATGACGTTGAAAATCACCGGCCATTCTTACTGGTATGCATTCTTTTCAATATTCTTTCTTGAATGATGTTTTGACTTAGACATGAGACTAGAAACTAACTTTTGATAAAACATGCAGCAGAATACAAAGAGTGGTTCTTTTTTTAATCAAGAAATCGGATACATCCACGAGGGCAAACACCAAACAGATTGGCTGGCAGTGGCTACTGGAAGGCAACAAATTCTGATAAACCCGTCATATTTAATGAAACTATAATTGATTCGAAAAAATGTTTGGTTTTCTATGAAGGGACAACTCGTGAAAGTACTAAAACTGGATGAATTATGTGCGAATGCACACTCCACAGTGCTCCCAAAATAAGCGAATTGAAATGGAAGACAAGAATGTGATTTTATGTTTAATTTATAAAAAGAAGCGAGTTGGGATTCTATATGTATGTATAAAAGAAGCGAGTTAGGATTCTATACGTATGTATATATATATGCAGATGTTTGTTGATCGCATCATTATAGCTTGCTTGCCAAGGAGGCTTGGCTCAACTGGTAAAATCGAGGATCCCAGATTTCTTTCCAGTCTTGTAATCTGGGTTCGAATTTACCCGACGATACTTTGCTGGTGGGCTACCGCCCTGGGCTTCCTTGGTGGTCATACGTCCGGAAGGCGATCCCTTCCCACTCAGTGTGGTTTCGCGGCGCAAGGTCGCCCGCTGAGTTGGCCTTCTTGCAGGCCCTTCTGGTAGCTCCTGCTGCTGGGTGGATCCCCTGCTAGACATTCGCTCCCTGACTGGGTTCTTTGGGGTTGAGCTCCAACTTTTTGTAACAAAAAAAATAGCCTGCTTCGTTTGTTCATTTATTGTCCCAGGCTGCGCAAGTGAATTAATTCTCATTTATTTTGTGTTTTTCCGTCCCATCTTTACCAAGATTTTGCATAATACCCACCACTCCTACTGCATATACATCATTATGTACTCAAAACATCTGCATATACTTACTTCGTTTCTTTTTTTATAAATTCTTGTATTCCAATTCTTTTTCTTTTGGGAGCATTGTGGGGTGTGTATTCCTACATAAGCCATTCTGTTTTAGTTCCTCCAGAAGCTTTTCCTTTGTAGAAAACCAAAAACTTTCTTAGAACCAATTTTAGTTTCATTAAAAATCTGACTGGAAGGAAGTCTACGATGCACGCTATGAGGGCATGTTGAGTTTCGAAAAAGGGATGAGAGTATTCGTGATGCCTTTGGTTCTGGACACAGTTCTACAAGTATCTCCGTTGATCTTTGTATGTGCAGTTGTTACAATCACAGTTAGTTTGATTTAGGAAAAGAAAAATTAATATGTTGTCTAGAAATCGGATGGTTCTTCTTTATGAATGTAGGCATGGCGGTGGCTAGAGACATTGTTGGAAAGAACTGTTATGTTATATTTGTAATTGGAGAAGGAGATATGACAGCAGGACAAGCTTATGAGTAATTGAACAATGCAGGGTTTCTTAAACCTGGGATTAACACTATTTTCTGATTGTTTTGGTTGACGTTGGATTTTTGAAATGTGATTGTTTTTGGTCGTGTACAACAATTGCATGGAGAGTTTACTTTAAAGAGTAAAACAAAGGTGGTTGTTTTGTAGAATGAAGAACATTAACATTGTTGTAGGGCTAAATGACACCATGGAGAACCTCTTGGCCTTTGTTCACAAGAATGAGTCTGACATTTCTCCAATTAATTTTGTTTTTTTTTTAATAATTTTGGATTACATTTATAAATTTTGTAATTTTTTATATTACAATTATAAATTTTGTAAACGAATTGAAATGATAAATTTTTATTGCAATTTAAAATTTTTTTAATTGTGTTTTTGTTTGAATTTCAATATTTGAAGTTGATAAAACGTGAGAAATTGATTAGATTAAAAATAATGTAAAATAATATTAATAAATTACAAAAAAATCTAGAAATGGTATAATAAAAATCGTCGCAAGTATTAACGGCTGTTCAAAATCGTCGCTAGAGTATTAACGGTTGTGTTTTCGCAAGTTAACTTTTAGCGGCACTTACAAAAAACTGAAAAGCCGTCGCCAAAAGTCTTATTTTTTGGGATAATTACACCCTTTACCCCACTAAGTACAAGTTATTCAAAAATAAACATCACAACTGTGTATATTCATTTTTACCCATATCATTTAAAAGTAACAAATTCTTTTAAAAATTTAAGTAACTACCATTATGGGTAATTTTGAACAAAAATGAATGCATAGTGTATATCTGTAAAAACCCCGATTTTTTTTGTAGTGAATAAATATATATATATGTTTCAACAGAACTCAGTTGAATATAACGTCAAAATCCGTAAAAAAGGATGTATAATCATTAATTTGCTACTGAAGAAATTCGTCGCGATGAAATTCATCGGAACAAACAAGAGAAGGGCACATGTTCAGTCAGCGCATTAGATTTGACTAGTTTGCTTCCGACGAAATTCCTCGGATATTCTAACAAACAAGAATTTGCCACGAGCAGTCAAATGCCCGTTCTAACCGTTTTCTTTTTTGCCGAAATTCATCGGACACTTTTCCCTTGCTTTTGCTTCAAATTTTGTAGAAAATTCTCAACGTATTTCGTTGGAGATTCTCGACGAATATATACCATGACCCATTTCTTCCATTTCACTTCAATGGTTTAAGTTAAAAAATTGAACATTGTTGACAAGTATTAGCCACAACTAAAACATGATGTTATTTGAATCCGTTCTTCCGAATTGAAATTTCTTAATACAAAGCTGACAACCAAAAGTCTACCAAACTTTATTTTCGTTTAACAATGCATGCCATTTATAATTTGATAATTCAAGCAGATTCTCTACTCTTATTGAGTGTGATTGTTGAGGAAGTTGATGATATGTTCGTTCACTTGTTCTGGTAGCTGCTCATGGACAAAATGGCTTCCTTCTTCCATGAAGATAACGTCCAAATCTGGTACGAAATGCTTCACCATTCCACTCTTTATGTAATCCTCCATTCCTGGAAACTTCAAGAAATAGTCTTTCTCACCCACTATTAGTAACGATGGAGCTTTAACTTTTGGATCTTGTATGCCCACATCAACTCCAACTTTTCTGCTCATTTTTTAATTGCAAGATGTTTCAACCAGAAGGTATATCTGATAAAATTTCAGGTAAAACAAAAGAACAGTTACCTGTAAGGAACCTGTAAAGCAAAGCCAAGTCCGGATTTCTGATACGAGGATGCATAAATGTGAAGATCTTCCTCAGAAAACCATGGTGGTAGCGGAGTAGATGGATCAACAATGTCCATAATCTCTTGGTCTTCTCTAGCTGTTGGTACCACTGGTCCAGAGAACATTGTATAAATGTTTTTTATCACTGTCTTCATATCAAACCTCGCAAAGTCTGCTTCTGCCCTACCTGGCTCCTGCCAACATTTTTTTATGGTGGTTTTCCATAAATCTTGAATCTGAACCTTAAGGCAATGAATATAGAACATATAGAAGACGTGAATTAGATGTGTACCTGCCATCTTGCGACGTAGAAACCTTCAGGCATGAGAGCAAGTGAGACGGCATTGGGACCTGGAAGCATGAAAGGAATACCTAATGTCACTACCCCACACACCTTATCTGGGTGAGTAACCGCAACTAGGTAAGCCGGTAAAGCTCCAAAATCCGCTCCGACCAGAAATACCTGATTTCAGTCATAGCAAGAAACTTAATAATGAAAGAAACACAATCATGTTTTAGTTTTGAATGTAAAGTAAATGAAGAGAGTTTTAATTTGTTTGCAGACCTTGGTGATACCAAGAATTTCAAGAAGAGCAATGATGTCATCAACAAGATCCATAAATGTGTTGTTCTCTGGTTCAGATGGCACATCAGATTCTCCATAGCCCCTGAAATCAATGGCTATTGCTCTGCACCCAGTATTTGCAACAGCAATCATTTGGTGCCTCCATGCGTACCAAATCTGCGGGAACCCGTGAAGGAACAGCACTACTTTTGAACCTATTCACACAACACAAACATAAATCATGATGATTAAGAGAAATGAAGGACCAAACCAACAAAGTGTTGGTTGGATTGACAATCCAACCCTCCCATGAAAGCTTGAACCCAGGTTCGAGTTCGAGGAGAGTCGCCCTAGTGAAGGAGGAGTCGTGCCTCGCGCTCTGAACCCGGATTAGTCTCGGCCAATGTGTCGGGATACCAGGAGTTCAGACAACAAAAAAAAGAGAAATGAAGGACCAAAACATATACTAGTTATTCAAGGAAGCATTTAAAAGGAAATACCAGTGCCAATCTCTGCAACATGTAACTTCAGTCCTCTAACTTCAACATGAGAGTGCTTGATCTGTTCCATGGCTAACTTGTTGAAAAACAGAGAAGATGAGAACAATAAGAATCACTGTTATAGCAAAATTAAAAATTAGTCTTAGTAACAGTGGTAGATCTAGAATAATTTAACACGAGTTATTAAAATAAGAAATATTTTTTTGGTCCACATGACATCACCATTCACCATGCTTGCCAACCAATGATGCTCAACTAAAAGTCTAAAATAAGGGTGGACAAAGTCGAACCCAATCAATGAACCGAATCGAACCGAATTGAATTTGATTTTTTTCAGTTCGATTTATGAGTCGGTTTTGTTTGGTTTATTCGATTAGATTTCAGTTTTGATTTTGAAAAACTGAATAAATCCAACCAACTGAAATTTTTTTTAAAAAAAAATAATAAATATTTTAAATATGTTAATTTATTTGATTTTAATTATTAATTAAGATTCTTATTTAAATTTTAATTTAATATTAATTTAGATTTAAATTAGAATGAGTAAATCACAATTAAATAAAAAAAGAAAACTAAATACTTTAAAATAAATAAAAAAATTTATAAAATAGAAAAAGAAAAATATTTCGATTAAACCAAATAAAACAACCACTTTAGTTCGGTTAAAAATAAAACTAAAATTCGGTTCGATTTGTTCTGTTTACACAAACACTTTAGTTTGTTCAGCTTATTAGTATTTCAATTTGAAACGAAATACCGACCGAACGATCACTCGTACTTAACATCTCTATTGTGTTTTGTGATAAGATTAGTCTATACCCAGAGTCTTTGTCCCGGGTCCTGAGAGTTGCCTCATCTGTCAAAGATAAACAACGGGAATTATGCTCAATAATTTGTACTTTTCTAGCAGATGGGTAATAAATATATGTAAGACTAGACAGTTGTGCGATTGAAAATTCGATACAGCTGATTATAAGACAGACTGCGGTTCGATCCCCACAGCATCGCTTGGGAGGGAAATAAAACTTAATCTCTCCGAACTGTATTAGTCTCGGCTCAGTAGATCGAAGATACCGAGACTCAGACAAAAAATATGGAGAGTTGATTAAAAATATTTGAAATGCATGATCTTGAATACCTTATTGGTGCATCTCATAAGTTGTCGGAGAAAACATCTTTTACACAACATGGTAAGATTAAAACTAGCAAAAGTATCCGTGTGATGCCGCAAACTGTTGTGTATTATAATAATAATAGTTTTGAAATATTATACAAAAATTTTTCCCTTGTAATAAATTTTTACAATTTTAGCGAAGGGATAGCATCCACTTTCCCCACCGTAAAACATAGAGAAATGCAGCATCAAACCTAAAAAATACTTCTGCAAATCCTTCTAATTTGCTATGAGAGCGAGAAACAAAAATGGCAGGATATAATCATATAAACTTAACTGATCAAGCCATAGCAGCAGAACTTGTGTCCTTCATTGATACAGCTCAACTGTTAAGGGTCTACAAGTCCTTGTACAACAATTGATACTTTGGTATTCGCTCCGAAGGTAAGAGGCAATTCACTATGAGCTTTCCTTTCATGGCCCCTCTGTATATTGCCTTCAAAATGATAAATCAATCTTTGGATTACTTTTAATCGTATGCATATAGTAACAATAAAACAATAAACACCAACAGATAACCATTCCAAGGTTAAACATGAAGAGCTGAATTTATCAAATCTGAACCAACCAAATTACTACAATATATCGACACAACAAAAGGAAACGTATTATGCAAAAGCTCACACCATTATCGAAATATTAACCATAAGAAAGGATGCAATCTGAATGATTAATACCCATCTTCAAGTAATCAATAATGAATATATGCCAAGAATTTACTCAGATAACACTTTGTTACCACAAAATCTGAATCAACAAAGTAAACAAAACTCATATTTTCATCCCAAATAATCCCATCAGCCTCCTAAGACTGCTAAAAATCAACCATTGACTTCAAAAACTCTATGGCAACTTCAATTTGCACATAAAAGATAATGAAGCAAACTACAAAATAGTGTAAAAAGTATTTATCAACAATCAAAATTCACCCTTCAACGGTATAATCTATTTCCAATTTCGACTTACCAATGCAATATTAATCCAAGATTTCCATCAACAACAAAATTACACTTCTAAAATGAACTAAACTTCAATAGTATCAATCACAAACCAATTCCATAATGATTTCACACAAAATAAAAAATTTGAAATACCTCTACAACATCGATGAAGTCTTGTTTAGTATGAAAAGCACCAACCCATTTTGTATGATCAGCAGTCCTACAAAAAAATCAACACTTCCAGATTAAAAAACCCTCATTTAAATCATTCTAAAAAAAATAATAGTTACTAAAAAAATTAAGTTTACCCAGAATCCATCTTCATATGATGAGCATTAAAGAAAAAGAGCGTAGAAGGAATCAGCGTTATATCGAAGTAATTGACGTACACCTCAACATCCTGTGAATCCACGTCAACCAATGCCACATCAGCAAACTTGGAAACATCATGGGCCGTTTTGGAGAGCTGTATGTTATTCATTCTTAATCGTCATTATTATATCAATAAAATTGAGAAAAAAAAAATAAACAGTATGGGAAAGAAGCATACAATGTCGTCTAGGAGAAGACAAACAGAGTCTGAGGAGCGGCCAAAGCGGAGAACAAGGAGTTTGTCTATAGTATCTCTTATGATTGAATCGATTTCACTCTTCTTCGTTAGAGTTGGAAGAAGGTAACTCATTTTCTTTGTTGCACGTTTAACTCAATAGATCAATATTCGGTTCGGGTCCACCGAATACCAACAACAACTTACCAGTTTGTTTTACACAACTATATAAAACGAAAAAGAAATTCATGATTATCTCAGTTGTGTTACTAATAAAAAGAAAATAAAAGAATTCTACATTTCCACTGAATGGCAGATCAGCAAACATATCAAATGTTCATCATTATATAGTATATACATGTTGTATACAGAAAATAAAAGAAAAATACCGAGCGGCCTTAAATATAGATTCAGGAATGAAATGAAGTAGTTTCAACAAACTAACGAGAGAAATGAAACAAGAAACTTCAAATGAAGCAAGTATCTTTTTCTGCATTCTGAAGTTCGAAAAAACCAGATCATTAACATCTCGAAAAGATTGACTAACACACAAAAGAAAAAAGCATTTCTACCCCTAAACCTAATTCTACACTCATAATTAAGCAACATCAAAAACAGGTTTATCTGATATAATGTTCATGATATCTGATAAAATTATTGAAATTTACATCATACAAAAGGTTCAATTCAGTCACAAAGTCATGTCTTTACAGTTTCATTTCTTTGAATCCACATTGCTCTAATATCAGACACGCTATAAGTTGCAGAATCAACAAAAATTTAGCAAAAGCCTATATCAGTATATACACACACGCAAACCAGCAGCACCCAAATTACACTGCCAAAGAAATCTAACAATCGAACTCTTCACAAGAAAGCAGCAAACATAAACAAACACACAACAGAAGAGACGCACCAAACTAGACAAGCCATCATTTGTAAAACTACCACAAAATTAATACGATTTATAAAAAAAAAAGACTTGAACTGAACCCAAAAACAACATAGGAATTAGTGAATTAACAATTAAGAAGAAATCAATGTTTCAATTCTGATACTTACAACACATATAAGGAGAAACCAAATCAATTGACGGAGAGGATTAATTCGACTGAATAATGCGATGTCGTGTGTACACTCAGCTTTCGGATTTAAGAAAGAATAAAATGTGAAGGTTGAAGCGAGTAAGAAATAAAAGAAAATGAAGTGAGTCGTATTTTGAGTTTTGACCTCGAATCAGTGGGTTTTGTATTTCTTGGTTCAGTGTTCATTTGGTCGGTTCGGTCAAACTGAAAACCCAATTACTTAGAAAAAAAATAACCGAACCGAACATTGAGTTCGGTCTGTGAACCGAATTTCTTGCTTGTTCTTATTTAAATCACCCAATCAAAAGCTTCTGCAATCACTCTTTTTACCTCTTAATTTAATTTTGCAGTCCCGTGCTCATCTTTCACAAAAAATCACTTACTATCTACAACAATTTGATAGCAAATCACTTCTGGGAAGAAAAGTAAAAAAAAAATAATCCTTATTCATAGTTGAAGAACACTACTCTACAAGACTCTGCAAGCTACACTTGGAACATTATAAATCACCAATATTCATAGTTCAAGAACACTAATGCTTTTTGGATGAATATATTTCATTGATTTTCAGTTCACTTTGCAAAGAATAATGAGTACATATTTATACATCCACATGGCCCCATAACATCCTCTGCTAGCTCATAATTACAAGG
>CANYCX010136080.1:0-10976 GCA_948193385.1 Breynia disticha f. nivosa
AGGAGCTTTGAATCCCTTCATTGAGGAAACCACCTGATAGATTTCCTGTTCTGATGGTAAGAGCATCAACATGCTAGTTTCTTGGTCATCCATTCGGGGAAATGAGGTTGAAGTTTCACAAGAATGCTGACTCCTTTCTTCTGTATAAAGGTTGCAAAAGAATTCCAAGACTAAGTGTTGAAGTCCCTCTAGATCGGTAATGCGCACCCCTGAATGATCATATATTTTTCTTTAATGTTGTCCTCTCGTCGTATCTTTTTCGGAACTAATTTAAATTCGTTTATTATTGCTTTCAAAAAAAATTTTGAATCAATTACTGATACATATGAGGTAACTACGTGTAGTAGAGTTACAGTTACACCATATAGAAGAAATTTAAGTATAATAAGAAACATAATTCAAGAAAAAAGAAATGAGTTTACAACAAATTTAATTTTTAACTCGTTTTTCTGGAGCATTTTGTGTGATATTACACGGCCTAATTAATTGTTTTTCTCTTAATTATATATTTTCTTTTATATATATAAACAATAAAGAAAAATAGGAAAAAAAACAACAAAGCAACGAGGCAATAACTCTCAAGATTTTTCTTGGAATGGAGACTTGTATGTGAACGTGATTGTTCTGTATTTCAAATGCATAATATAATGGGTAAAGAGCTATGTGGTCCTCGAGTAATACCATGAATAATTTCCTGGTCCCCGAGTTTTCAATATTGGTTTTACCGGTCCTCCATAAATTTAAAATTCACCACTGTCCCTCCGTGAAATTAGTCTAACGGATTAACAATTAAATAATTTACCGGTCCCTCTAATCTTTTTTGCTTAATTTACCGGTCCCTCTTTAATACACACGTGGCAGGGGCAACAAGGACCGGTAAATTAAAGAAAAAAAAGATTAGAGGGACCAGTAAATTATTTAATTGTTAATCCGTTAGACTAATTTAACGGAGGGACTAACGGTGGTGAATTTTAAATTTGTGGAGGACCGGTAAAACCAATATTGAAAACTCGGGGACCGGGAAATTATTCATAGTATTACTCGTGGACCACATAGCTCTTTACTCTAATATAATAGTCAAAAAAACGTTCTTATAAAAATACTTCCCGTATTAACTGTTTCATCACTTATATATACCCCCAACCCGCCAAAGAATGACAGGACGAATTCATTCATTCTTTCAATCTCATTTTCAGAAATCTAAGTAAACATTTTTCTTTCCTTAAAGAATATCAGATTTAACTAATCCAGAAGATCATTTCAGCTGGAACGTCAGCCTTTCTCCCATAATTCACCGTCTTGGCCTCTCTGCAACAATCTGCTTCTTGGTATCTATCCACTTTCAACTACTTCCAGTTTGTTCAGAGAGGGACAGCGTATTCCTTAACATGAGGTAATTTTGTTGTGAAGTTATTGATTAGTAGCATAATTCTAGTTTTTGGAAGTTTGGATTTAAAGTTTACATTTTAATCTGAGATACTTATCGTCATTTCAGGGTTGATGAAGTTTTAATGTTTCTGCTTGCAATATGAGAATCTATATGAGAAGCATAGATTGCATATGGTGGCAGCCGTCGTTTCTGCAGTAGTGTATGGCATGTCTTTATGTCTTCACATCATCCTGGAATCACAAAACTCGGATCACTCCATAGTTATCCATCACTACACTCTGTTATTTGGAGCTCTGACAATGATTCTGATCCTGCTTATGATCATGCCAATCTTTGCTTGGACTCTTTTTGGCATATGGGTTTGTTCGATGGTGATAGTGACATATCGCTTATGTGAAGAGGTAGAAAGAATGCTGGATCAGGTTGTCAATATTGTCACAGAAAGGCTCAGGCGTAGTTCAAATCTGCTTCATCAGGAGATTGGTATTGTCAGAGGAAGGTTCAGAGGGTTTAATGAAGAAGTAAAAAGAATGCTTGATCAGGTCGTCAATGTTGTCACAGAAAGGCTCGGTAGTTCAAATATGCTTCATCGGGTTGTCAATATTGTCACTGAAATGCTCAGGCGTAGTTCAAATATGCTTCATCAGGTGATTCATGTTGTCAGAGAAAGGTTGAGAGGGTTTAATGAAGAAGTTAAACGAAAGCTTAGTCAGGTGGTTGATATCGGCACAGAATGGTTCAGCAGGTTCGACAGGTCTAATGGAGAACAAAGTGTAGTGTAGCCCTGAGTTTGATTCAAAAAGTGTCTCTGTATAACTTGTATTTTGTGTTTTCTTGAGGCTTTTTCATCCATTATTCATGTATGTTTTCTTGTGTGACACTGTATTGAACAATGTAATATATGTATCGTTATGTTTTCTTGCATAAGAGTGTATTGAACAATGTAATACATGTATGGTTCCTTTAATAAAATAAGATATGTTGTTAGTAGAAATTTTAAGAGGATCTCCTTTTTCTTTTTCAGAATCTTAAAGTGGGTAGTGCTGGGAATTGGAAAGGTGTTTGTAAGCTATCAATGGTAAAAAAAAACGTCCTAAGCAGCGAGATGGCGTCTTAGAGTTTCCCGTCTCCGTCGTGGGGGACCTTACGAATATATAATTGTTCTTTTTGGGGTCAGGACTGGGGGCTCCACTTGATCATCCAAATAAATTTCTCAATTGCTGCCTAATATTTTCCAACTACGATTAATTTTTAATTAAACCAAAGTTAGAGAAGATTTTATGGCAGTTTAATCTTAATGTAAATCAAAGTTCTGTTAATTATCTGACGATGAAGGACGCATTTGCGGGCATTTGGGGGCGTGGCCGTGAAGAGCATCGTGAAAGGAGAATGATGAAATTCAATTATATAGGTTAGGGAAAACAATTAACGTCTTGAAAACACAAGGATTATTGTTGGTTTCTTTTATAAGTGAGCATAATTCAACCAAATTAAACTTAATTTTTTTAATTTTATTTAATTGATTCACTCGGTTTTATTAGTCGATTTTATTGGTTTATTAATATAGATTCCTATTTCATTTTTTCTATTAAATCAAAAAATAACACAATCCCTTAAAATATATAAAATAAATTTAAAAAAAAGATGAAAAAAATTTGTTCTATTTTGATTCAATTAAAAACTGAACTAAAAATTAGTTAGTTTATTTGTTCACAAGCTTATTCACCAATTTTTTCACAAACAACTTGGCTCATTTACAATCTTATTCACTTAATGTTTAAATTATATCCTATTAATGAATAATAATAAATTTAATATCATATATGATTACATTAAACATAAATTTTAAACAGTAAATTAAACTTTAAGAATTTAAACCCTGAAGGGTTTAGGATTTAGAAGTAAACTAAAAAGAGTTAAGGGTATACGAATTTAAACCATAAATTTTTATTAATCAAGTTTACAGATGAGACTTTTGTGAGGTTGTTTGTGAACATATTCGCGAGCCTGTTCGTGAACACCTATACAAGCATGTTCATAAATACTAAAATGAGCGTACTCTCAAGAATCCCCCTTTAGATACACTACTAGCAGCAGTACAACGCGATGCGGCGGAGTGCTGTGTATTATATATATCGATGAATGGTAAGATGGATTAATAGAATTGGTAGGGTTGACTTTGTATTAAATATATATACATCTATATTGATAACATGATTTAATTATAGAATAGAATTTAGAGTTTAATTTTGAATTTAAATTTTAAATAAATTCTAGTATAGTTAGGTTTATGTGTTCAAGCACAATTAAAATTGTGTAAATAAGATGTTATTGTGGACAATTTTAATCGTTTGGACAATTTTAATCGTGCTAATATATATATATTATAATATTTTACTAGTTCATATAAGCTCGTTCAACTTTAAGGTAATTGAGGAGCTAATCCGTGATGAAAATCGATTTTACTACTCATACTCATCTTAAATTCGTTTATATCGATTTCGGATAATACCAAACGAGTTGAATAGCCGTGAGTACCTTATTATAGGATATCCATTTTCATCCCAAGAATTTCACTATTGTGTACTTGTATAATAATGTTAGGACCCAAACCAAACAAGAACACCCACAGTAATAAAAATAATAATAATAGAGAAAGAAAGAATAAAAAACACAAGAATTTGTAACGTGGTTCGGTTTCTCAACAATAAACCTACTCCACAATCTCCACTAGATACAATTTTTGGAACGGACAAAAATTGTGAAAAACCTACACAATGTTACAGTTTTTGAACAAACAAAACTTGTAAAAACCCTCTCACTCTCACAAAAGACCAAAGCCCAATTACAACTCTATAATAAACTAGACTTGGTTTTTATGATACCTAACTACTAAGGCCTAAAACCTATTTATAAGGGGAGATCCCCTTTACACTTTGATTTCTAACCAATGTGGAATATTGAGTTTCACTCTTACTCAAATTTTCACTCTTACTCAAACTAGAATTTGAGTAGTTAAGCCAACATGTAGTAAATAAAGTCTGAATTAGCTCTTTTGAATGTTGATTAATTTCTGTAATTAGTTGGATTTTTTGTTTTGAGGAATTTATTTATTATCGCTTTGACACTGTAGGCACTATTTTGATTTTATTTTCGTACCAATAATTGTTCATTATATCTGGCAGCGACTCCTTTAATTCAGGATTTCTTTCGATTTTCGTCGATATATTTATGATGCAAATGTATGATTCCATTGTTTGATCCTTTGCCGGGATTGTTATGGAAGTTAATCTTTGGTTTTCTTCTTCTGGATGGCTGTATCCACTTATGCAAGCTGCTTTTCGTATCAAATTTTTGCAATGTTGTTATATTGCTTGCTACACTATGTCTATCCGACTTGTGCCTTAGCATTCACAGATAGAAGTTTCCTTTTGAATAAAAATGAGAAAGGAGGGACATCTTTCTTGGGCTTTTCTTCATTAGTTTGGAGATGTCAAAAGGTTGGCACTGTTGTTGCAATCGATGGTGATTTGCTGTTACGGTTTTGAAGTTTTCGTCGTTCTAATATGTCGTAATTGTGCTGGTATCGTGTAACCTAGGTATTGATGGACGTCTTCGTTGGAAACCTTATGTTTTTCAGTGTTTTTCTCCTTGCAACAAGGATCTTTCTGAAAAGGTCCATTGGGGTCTCCAGGTAACTGTGAATCATTTTCAATCTGTTTCCGTATGGTTTAAGCTCTGGGGGACTAGCAACAATTGTTGGTTCACTTATAACTTTCCGTGTACTGCGCAAGGCAGGTCTAAAGATATCTTGCTTGCAGTTCTTGTTTCAAGTTACTTTTATCAGTGCCATTGCTGGCAGATTCGACCCCTTTTCAAATTCCCACCTTTCATAATCCCTGTTGCTTTTGATCTCTACCATTGATGTGGAACATGATATAATCCAGGTTTGCTTTTCTGCAGGTTTGGGCATTTCCATATTCCGTGATCTTCATTTTCGGGTTGTTTGTTTTATCATCCAACATAGTGGCGCTTAAAGGTCGGATAACAAAGAATTTACGTCCTTAGCCAATAATTTATTTGATCATTCATGTTCTTATCTTTGTGGTTGTTTATGGAGCAGTGATTTCTGAGTCTGATTTGGATAGATGCATCTGTTCCTGCTTCTGTGCTCATGTAGTGAAGCTGATTGCCACTCAGCTGCCGAATCTCGGAACATTATGACAGTACATACTTTACTGGTGACAAGTGCAATCATATGTATTCTCGTTTCGTGAACAGTCTGGAAATTCTCTTGTTTAGTTTCCTTGAGCGTCTAGATTAGCGAGCATAAGGCTCGCTAATTCTCAAATATTGCAAGCAAAATATGATATGATGAGATAGAATGCAATAGAAAGAAAGACACAGGAGAACGAGTTACTTACTCTTAACGGTCCAAGCGAATCATGTTCATTACTAGTAGAGTAATATATGAGATCTCTGGAAAGCTTGGAATGCGATGAGAGAATGTACAATCTCAGAGTTGGGGTAATGAGCTGAGCGCTTCATTCTTCTATCATCTCTCAATCAGCCATTGCGCCCGATGGGACAAGATAATGAAAGATGTAATTCCATATTTTATATGAGAATATTAAATTTAAAAATAAGTTAAGAATAATTATTATTTTTCTGTTGCATTTTAAGTTATTTCCTTTGGTATCAAACATCGGAAAACAAATTTAGGAGCCTTGATTTGCAATCCGCTATCGTTCTGTACACTAAAAATGAAGTAGCTAAAGGGATAAAACAGTGGAAATAAATCATTTAAACACATCAACTCAAGTCGTACGTAGTTTTCTACTTGATACACATGTTTATACAGCCATATACTACCAGAATCACAGTACAAACATCTCAGATTAGCGTTCTGAGATTTTAAACCAGTATCAGTACAAATGAATGCTTACTTCTCAGTGAAAAATCAGCATTTCTCTACTGATGACTACAAACAAAACCAAGCCAACGAGTACAATGGCGATATACACAAATGGTGGATCTTGGATAAAGGACCTCATGAAAGTTCTAAGCTTCGAACTCGCAGCTGCAACCACCATTGTCTGATCTTTTTCTGGTTCCGAAAGGATTCTTTTCATCTTGCTTGAATCATCAGAGTTTTTCTTCCGAGAGAAATGAATAGCAACAGGTTTTCGAATCTTCCAAGCCTGCAAACAAACATCGGTGTTCAATTTTACTGCTTGAAATAGGTGGTCAAGATCAAAATTCATGTGGGGTCAAGTCCTACCGATTTGTTAGATGGTGTGTTCTGAAGTTGACTTCTATTAGCACTTCGGTTCTTGGTAGAGTAACCGTTAGATCCTGGCCATACCTGTCCTGCAAAATGAATGTCTTGTTGTGGAGTAGTTGAGCTACTGGAAGAAGATTCTGAAAATTCTTGATCGTTTTCATAGATTTCATCATAATCAATGAAATCTTCAATGAAATCTCCAACAGCACCTTGGGCTTCAGGTGTAGCTTCCTGCAGCTGACGAAAAATGTCCCAAAACATATAAACATTAAAGCCTCAAGTTCATTCAAAACATAAAAACTAAGGACAAATAAAGCAAGACAGCCAAGTAGGGGATCCAAAATCATTTAAATCATTCAAAATATTGAAGTAGGAAAGCAACTGATGATTTTTCGCTCATCTCTCCTTGGAAGATAAATTCATCTGGAAGGTTAAGAAATGAATCCCAGGGGTCATGAGACGGTGATCTCTCCTGATTGCATAGCATTCATATTCAACATATTTGATTATTACTTCTGGATTTATGAATGCTTATTTGATGAATGGTTTTATCTCTTGCACTGATGTTTGATTATTGGTGATGAATGGAAATGAGTATATGGAAATGTTTTGATATGAAAATGGTTATTTACTTGAGGTTGGAGTTTGATATGTTGAAATATTGAAGTACGAAAGCAACTGATGATTTTTTGCTTACCGCTGCTTGTAAGAAAACCGCAGAAGGGCTACATTCATCTGGAAGGTTAAGAAATGAATTTGCCAACCATAGTTCATTCTCACCAAAGTCACTTGAAGATCTTAAACCAGTAGACTCATTAAGGTAGCCATTGTTGATCGAACCATTAAACTCACGATTCATGAATGAAAGCATCACCTCCTTAGTTGGATCCAGCTGCTGTATTTCAGGTAGACGGAGAGAATCCCAGATGTCACGGGACGGTGATCCCTCTTGATCAACCTATTGAAAGATGTAAAAGGAGTATTAGCCATTAATGAAATTAACCATACTACATACAAGTAATCACTGTAAATGTCATTGATTCCTACCACTGAAATCTCTGAACGGCCATTTCCATTATTAGAGGGCGGATTTTCAAGTGGTTTCCCATGACATGTAAATGCATCAGCCTTGCCTGCATTCTTTTTCATCAATTTACACAGAACAAAGTGCGTCTGAAACAAAAAAAACCACAATTAAACCTCAGATTATGAATCATCCCACTATTCCAATTACTGAAATTCAGAACCATGAATGTAAGTACCTGATGAGGAAGAACACTTGAAGAATTATACTCATGTATGGTCCACACAGTCAGTTCTCCATTAGGCGGACGACCAATATAAAACCTCAAAGTCTTCTTCGTTCCAATCTCCTTACCAACCTTATTCTTTATATGACGATCTTGACCGGTAGATTTCCAGTACCCAGCTTCCGTAATTCTACGCTGATGTGATTTATTCTTCTCACGTTTACAGAAGAAGTACCATGTCTGATCATGCGACTCCTCATTCGCACAAAGTCCTGAGAAAACACATTAAAAACACTAACCATGTTAGCTGAAATTCCAAGCTTAATTACTGTTAAAATCACTGTTGCAGAGATTAAGAGTTGTACTTGGCAAGTCCCAAGGCTCGTGCTTGCAAAGATCAATCTCATGAACATCGTCGTCCACAACAGAATCGTTTCCTTCCAATTTGTGCTTCAGAAAATGAGTGATCATTTCTTCATCAAATGGCATGAATCTGTACCCAACTCGAGTCCTGCTCATTTTTCCTCGTGGTTTTCGAAGTTCAGACAAAGATACTCACAGTAGTTCGGAGCTGGAGTGAGTAAGGGAGATTGGGAAAGCGCATGGAAAGAGAAGTCGAGTGCTGTTCAGTTTGACTCTTTCAGTATTGACTCCTTGCTTCGGAAGTAGTTTGGTTCATGTGGAAGATGACGTGGCAGACTCATACGCCTTCGATATTAGTAAAAAAAGACAATATAATTCTGTTTATTTACTGCATTGACTTGATAGTTGACATTTTTTTTATTAGTTTAATTAATTAATTATTTATTTTATTTTGTAAAAAGAAGTTTTTACAAATATAATGTGGCATGAAAATATTTTCTATTTATTCTATTATTTGTTGAAAGTACTAATTTATTATTCAATTAACTTTTTGCTATATTGCTCCATTAAATTAGAATGAAAACTAAAAATCTTTTAAGCCTAATAATTTGTTTATTTCGTTTTTTTTTTGTAAAAAATAAAATAACATCGAAGAATTTATAGAAATTCTCACTACAATAATAGTTTGTGGTTTTTAAAATTTATTTCAAACATATATAAAGTTAAATATTCAAAGTGAATTAAAGACAAATATTCTATTCTACTAATTATTTTCAAATTATACTTTAATTAATATAATTAAATATCATTCAAATATCTATCTTTATATAAAATTGAACAATAAAAGTGAATTCAAACAAAGTATATTTACGTAGTTATTTGAAATTTTTGATTAAAAATTATTTAAATTTATTTATTTTATATTAATTATTTGAATTAATAATTTTTATGGTACAAAAAACTTAAATAAAAGATAAGTCAAATATTATTAAAATTAATAATAAATATTTAATTTAATATAAAAATTTATCAATTAAAATTTAATAATATAATATTAAATAATATGGGAGAATTAAAACTATTTTATTTTTATTGCATCAAAAATATTAATTTATTCGAATTAAATAATTTCTTTAAGTAGAAGAAAATTGAAAAAAAAAATTATATTCAATAAACAAAATGTTAATTTAGTCCGAGTAATAATTATCAACTAAACATAACAAAACCTACCTGCATCCATTGTATCTTATCTTTCTCTTCTATACGAATTGTGGGAAGGGATAGCGCGTAAGCGAGAGTTGATATTTTCATGGATGGGTTTCGAGGTATCAGTGATTTCAAAAACTGAAGAAAAGGAAAGAAAAGACGCGGACGAGTTTGGTGTTAATGAAGAAGATGATTGTTGGATTAGATCAGTCATCAGTAGATGTGAATGAAGAGAAGAAGAGCATAGAGAATAATAACGTCTGGGAGAAAGCCAACCTAATGCCTCGGCCGATTTGGTTTTTCTTCAAAGCATCTTCTTTATTTTCAAGTAAGAGACATAAGAAAGAAACTATTACATACATCACAGTTAAGTATTACAAACAAGAGGTGAACAACTCGATGATCTTTTGAACAAAATAAGGATACAAGTAAACTCTATTGCATACATTGGTCGAGGCATGTTGTGTGCTGCATAGTAGGGTTTAGACAATTTAGAAGCTCTTGGAATGCATCCATATCAGCATCTAAATCCATCTGACTGCAGAAATCACTATCTTTGCAGAACGATGAGTTGAAATCCGGGTTTTGAAAGTGATCTTCAGGCCTTGATGTCATTGAGCAGCTCAGATTAGTTTCTTCTGGAGTCAATCTGTTTCCAGGAATAGGTGTTGCTTGGTAGGGGCTGTCTTCACTTCCTGAAGGCAGCTTTCGATTTTCGTATTGGTTTTCGGTACAAGGGGTTGCCTTTGTAGGACAGTCTTCAACTTCTGAAGGCAGCTTTTGATTTTCGAAATCAGAAGCCAATATGCAATCCTCTTGATTTTCAAGAATATGAGGAACTCCAGCGCATTCTTGGGCTACAAAAACTGATGAACGGTTCTGGCAGCCAGAAGTTGCAGGAGAGCTTGATTCACCGATGTTGCAAGTTGACATAACAGCCACCTCTTTTGGATTTTCATTTCCATAATTAGAAGAGATGGCATGACCACCATAAGAAACTGTAGGCATTAGTTCAGTGATCGCATCCTCTTGAATACATTGTTGTTGTATAGAATATGTTGACATAATAGTCGTATTTGCTTCATTTTGAATTCCAAAGTCAGTAGAAACCATCGTTACTTCATAGAGACTTGTGCTCCCATCATAAGCGGAGGTCAATTTCTTTTGTAAGTTTTGTTTGCTAGTATTGGTCTTCATCTTGGTTCTTCTCTCCCGGTGAATTCAATCAAATTCACCCTGCACAAAGCATGAAAAATTACCATTTTCCATCAAATCAATGTTGATCATCATAAAAGAATTGCACCATCTAAGAACAGCAGGGCAGGAAGAAATTCAAACCAGCAAACTAATAACTACAGATTGGTTATGCTGAAATAACCATGACAACAAATACCGGATTAGGCAAGATAGAATTTGGTGTGATCTCATATTCATAAGCAAGCCACTGGGTCTTTTGTTTCGGTGAATCCTTATAAAATCTTAA
>CANYCX010136100.1:0-37510 GCA_948193385.1 Breynia disticha f. nivosa
GTGCATTGTATTTTGAAAGGTTATGAATTATGTAAAATTTTCCAAATGTTTATTTATTTCATAACCTTTAATGATTTGTACAAATCTATGATGTATTTGGGTTTTGGGTTTGCTTAAACTCTGTAAACCATTTTGATGAAATGAATTGTAAATTTTCAATTTAAATGAATTAAATTTTATTCCTCTGATATTATTTACTTTGGTTTTATTTTTAATTATATTTTTCTATAAATACAAATGACGTTCGAGTTTGGATATCATTTATTGGAGAAATTAATAAATAAGTTATGAAATGGTATTTAAATTTGGGCGTCACAAGAAATCTTAGTTTCTTCTAACTCTTATTTTCTTTGTTCATTTTAACCCACATTACTTCCATTAACATTAACTCATTCAAAACACAACAATTTTCCAAACCCTAACTCAATATCTCAGAAAATCAACATAGGTTTAGAGATTACCTTGCTCTTTCGAAGAGAATCTTCGAGTTGTCTCTTCCTTAAGAAAAATCCACAAGACCTCATGTTTTAATGGTTAGATTCAGTGTTTATGGCCTCTAGTACAAAGGGTTTTCAAGTTGAAATGGAGGGGAGGTTGTTTTAGGGTTTGTTTCTCTTTCTAAAATGTCTCACGTGGGTTTATTTTTAAAACTCGTCAGGTCGAAACAATTTGGCAAACGGTTTACTCAAACTGTTTTCCTGCCCATTTTCATCTTTCTATCCGCACAAATTTATATTTTGTGGTTATTCAAAATGGTTCAAGGAACGGTTTAGGCAAATCGTTCCCTAGGCTATTTGCCACTATTTTTCTTACCATTTCCACATATTTTAGGTTATAATTTTTGGGGCATTACACAAAGCATCATAATTGTTGTTATACTTAAGATTTGAATGCTTTTATCAACTTGAATTATGTGTTTGAATATGGGTCATGTCTCTTTTGACCTTGTTCCCATAATCTTACACTATATTAACATCATTAGTGGCAACATAAACCTGTAAACTTGGACACTCATAGTACAAATACCACAAACTTGCACCTTTTGTGCCTGATTAGTTGCCAATTTATTAACAATAGAAAAATTTTCTTTAATAAAGAGGTTATTTCATCAAGTCTATCATCTTTGGGGTGGGTTTTTACCTCATTAACACGCCTTACATTACCGCCATATCTCACAAGGTGTTGTCTAGAGCTTGATGAATCGTACTATTGAGAATTTGCTACCATTGTGTTAGTTAAATCTCAAGTTTCCTATTGTGTTTTACTGAATATGGTACCTCCAATCGCAACGTCTAACATATATCTATGTCTTGGTAACAATCCCTCGTAAAAATATTGAATCATTAGTTATTCAGAGGTTCCATATTAGGGCATCCTGCACACAATTTCTTCAATCTTCATCAACTATCTATGGTTAAAAGTTTTGGTATACTATATGGAATTGCTTTAAATGTTAATTTGGATCTTCATTTGCCAAACCATGAAACTTAAGTAATAAATGTAAAGGTTAATACTGAATGCCCAACTGCTGCTATTTACAGGTAGCTGAGCTAACTTTCGAAGAGTAGATTCATCGCGTTCCTAACGTGCTAGCAATGTAGCTCCTTGATCAAGGTTATCATTCATCATGTTTTCTAGCAACTTTAAATTAACTCCTTCACTTGAACTAAGGATGCTGCAATCTAAAATTCTTATAGCAATGTATTGTTTTCTTTGTTGGGTTTGCTTTCATAAAAAATTAACAATTTTCTCAATCTCATGACCAAATTTGAGATCTTCTACAAGAGTAGAACTACGTATACACAAACAAACAAAACAAAAAAGGTGAAACCTTTATTAAACAATTGAAATAAAACAAAAATAGAAAAACAAAATGAAAACAGATGAAAATAGAATTGAAAAAATTATGAATAACAAGAAAACCCTTCACGTCATTGACATGACTTCGTAGGATTCTCTGAAAACTTGCATAGAAACATAGAAATTAAGCAAAGTAAAAAAAATAAATAAAATAAATGAAAAATAACAATCAAATAATTGATTTAACTCTGGTCCCCGACAACGATACCAACTTTTGATTGCTATCGAGACTAACAAACTTTGAGAACTTGCTGAGTATAACGGAAGTGGGATCGAATCCATAGAGAGAAGTAAACTAACTATTTGAAATTTGAAACTAATACATTAAAGTGACAAAATATTGATTTTATGAGAAATTTGTTTTAAAACAGAATAAAATTACTAAAATTCAAGAAAACAGAATTAAAGGCAATGACAGAAATTAAGTAATATGAACATTCAATAATAAAAAGGCTTAGTCAAGATATTTTTCAATTAATTCAATTCTTTGATCATTGACACTAAAGATATAATTTATTTCAATTGAATAGGAAATGTAATAGACGCTGGCAAACGCTCAAGCATCCAATTTCTACTTAATTAATCGATATTCCCAAGACACCTCTATCAGAATATTTCCCTAGTTTGAGAATTATTCTCTAAATATCTCTATAGAATTTAATTCCATACTGCATTAAAAATGATGGAAACCAAATCCTTGACTAAGAAATTTTAGACACAGAGATTTACTCAAGTCAGATTACTCAATTCTATTAACAATGAGACAGCACATCATTGACATCATTATTAAATGACTACCAAACTGCCAAGAACCATCGACACCTACAATTCTTAATTGGCAACCTAATATCATAAAACTAAATTAAACAATCATCTCAATTCAATCAATATGACAATAACAAAACTAATAACACAGAAATTAAATAACTAATCAAGTCCAATAAATCAAATTAAAATGATAGTCTCAGAAAAACATTGAAACAACATTCAAAATATCTCAACTAGAGTATTAGTTTAGCCTCACATGCTAAAATTGGCAGAAAACATGATAAAATAACAAAATGAATGAAAATACCAATTCAATCTTTAATCCAATGCACTATGGTGGCTAAGGGATGTTTTCTAATGTTAAAAACTGACTCAGATATGTTTTTTCTATGTTTTTAAGTCATTCGGCAAACCTTAGGTGGCTATGGGCCATAATTTCCTATGTTTTGGTCGAGTCGGCCTTGTCTCAACAAGGCCCAATTCATTTCCTCATTGAGTCTAATCTATCCAGTAACATCCCTTCACAGTATGCCCATGTAGTGAGTTAGTTTTTTGTTCTAAGCTATATCTTGAGCCAATCTTATTCTTCTCTCAACACCTCATCTTCTTCCATGATATACCTGCATGAATCATGCATAAAATGAACCATAATCATCCAAACATAAAAGATATGAAATTATGTTGAAAACACTAAAAATCATATAAATGGTCATGCAAAATGATGTAAAACACTTAACAAAAGCATGCACAAAATACCACTTATCACTTTCTCTTTCCTGTAGACACATTTTGTAAATTGGATCATATGCATAGTTGTGTGTGTTCTTTTGTGAATGTTTTGTATGACATAAAGCTTATTAGCTTATGGATTCATGTTGCAAGTTTATGATATTTGGAGTATGAAGTGAATGAGTTAAGCAGTTGATGTTGGTGTTATTGTTTATTAAATTGTTTAAGATTAGAGCCTAAGACTGAACTAAGAGGTATATGTACTAATGGTTGGCATTTGGTTGATTTTTGGTTTATTTGATTTGTGGTGGATGGAGAATTTAAGAATTATAAAGATTAAATATGTTTGATTGTTTAAGTGCTTGCACAAGTTTTTTTTAAAATTGAGAGAACAATCTACAGGGTTAATCTCTTAAGTTGTCTGTCTAATATGGTGTGTAATAGATCATAACCTCCATTTTACGTGTAAAATTATCTAGAAAGTTCAGGAACATTAAGATAGTGGTCGTGCAAATGACCATGGGGTCATGCTAGCCAACATGGGGATTCATGCCCATATGATGTGTTTCATTAACATAAACCATGTTCAAGATTGTATCAAATGTAAAATGGTGTATAATTTACTTGAGAATAGTCTATAAGTAAAAGAACAATGAAAGAAAAGTAAATAAAAAAGAAAGTTTCAAATGATAAGGTTTATATTCCATGTGAAAACATGAAGATAAAGGAATTAAGTTAAAAGAAAAATATTATTCATATGTTTATAGGTATATGTAGATTATGGTGTTAATACATTTTCTTCCATACAAAGCTTTATATGGTGCCTACCTATGTTGTTGTGATACTAACTATTGTGAGAAAATTCAATCAAATGTATATATCTGTAATGCCCTAAAATTTATATTAATTCACAATTTAAACTAAAATACGTCAAAAAAATGAGCATAATTTTTTTGCGATTTAATTGTGAGAAATTTATTAAGTGCATGAGTGACCATAGTTTAATTGGGAATTTAGGAATCAAGGAAACATTATAAACTTCGAGAATACTGAAGCTGACATTGATGTGTGGGCTGAGTTAGAAGAGGGTCATGAAGTAAATAGCCATAAGGGAAAAATCGTCCATATCAATTACCATTTAAAAACCCTAATCTCCTCTTCCATCACCACCCACATGTTACTTTCCTCCCCACTCCTCTTCCATAGTTCAAAAACTCTCACCAACATCATTCCTCACGATAGTGTTAGGGAGATCCGAAAGCGGCAGTGAGTGAATCTTGATAAGATTTCCTCCTTTGTTCTTGTGAATCCCGTTTTTTCTTGAACCCTCATTTTTTCGACCGTATAACTCTTTCATTTAAGCCCTGATTTGAGCAAATAATAGCTCGTTGGAAAGCTTATCGCATCTAGTATCTGGTAGTAACTTTATTTTGTGTTAAATCATGTTTTAGGTACCCAAAATCAGTGTTAGAAAGCGATCCTTATAAAGTGACGAGTTTGTGTTTTATGGATCAAAGTTCGTTTCCAAGTTTCATCGCTATGGTAAGTTTCTTGAGAGCCTATTGATGGTGTTTGAATGGTCAATTTTAAATGGGTGTTGTATGAAGAGGCTGATTGAACTAAAGAAAGAAGATAGGTAAGGTTTTTGAAAAGGAAACGTAGGAATTAGGGTGGTTAAGGTGTTTTGTTTGTTTGTGACATTAAAGAACAACTAAACAAACTTGTTTAGTACATTAATGCTAGTTGGTGTTAATAAAAGGTAGAGAGGAAGTTAGAAAAGGAATTAATAACACTAATGTATTATGTAAATCATAGACCTTCATTAATTTTTAATATTTTAATGAATGTTTGGTTAATGTGAAATTATGATATTGTTAATAGGAAACTTGAATCGTGGCAAGGACAGCTTGCGATCGAGTCATTAGATGTTTTGCAAAGGTAAGTAACACGAGCACAGCTTCCCTAATTTGTGTGTTTTCTTGAAGGCATGTTGTTCATATTATAAGCATGTTGAATCAATATGATAGCATAATGCTTGTGTTGTGGTTGAAATGGTTTTGTTGTGATATGATCATGAGTGAGCTTGTGTTGATAGGTTATGTTGGCTACACTAATATGGTGTTGGGGTTGTTGTTAGTTAATGATTGGTTGATTGATAATTTGTGTGATGGGCACGTATTGTATTTGCATGGTTGGATCACAAACTAAACTATATGGCTTAATTTGATTATGTGGATTAATGCTTAATATGAATATGTAGATTGTTTGAAAGATGAATGAGATTGTGTTCTACTAGGTTTGAATGCAAACAAATGTTTGGTTTATGTTGTGGAAATTATTGTGTCTTGTTTTGCTTAAGGCTAAGAAAATGGTATAATGAGACAAGTTTATGAGTTGTGGTATGCGATATGATAAACTATGAGTAGATACTAAACATGGAATGTGATTGATATAACATGTGTGAACTAGTATGATCTTGAATGATCTTGTATGGTTGAGAGATTGCAATGGGATATTGCAAATATTGGCATATGAAAGCGGTTTGCTTGATTTGATATAACCATCGTGAACAAAAGTCTTATTGATATGCGATGACTTGTGGTTGAATATTCATGTATACATATGAGTGTTCCTTATGGCTGTGTTTAGTTGAATATTGATTGGTTGAGATTGTTTGATGGTTAAACTCAACATTGTGGTTATGAAGCATAACATGATTGGCTTGTGAATGAATGAGTTGGGGCATGGGTTGTGCATGTATCATTATGCATCAGGGCTCTTAGTGAGCAATTAAAATAAAATGATAAGGACTCTTTATGAGCATAATAAGGGAGTGGTTATAGCTTAAAGGGTATATCACACGTCAGGGATTTAAGTTCGAGTTACAACCTCTGAGGATATATCAACAACCTATCTTGGGCTACACGTCTTAGGCTAGACCTGGACCTCTGAGAGCAAAGGAGAAGGGTTGGGGGTCATACAGGCCTCTACATAAATATTACGGGTAGTATATGACAAAATGCTACACCGGGAATAGTGGAAAATTGCTCATTACGCAGACGTGTGTACGATTGTGCCACGACAAGTAAGGGTGATATTCAGGACAAGTAAGGGGAATAGTGCAAAAATCTATGTCTATAGTATTTTATAACCACATACTCCCGACCGACGAGGCCTTTTTCAAAGGTCAACTTTATGTCCAAAACAGGATGTAAATTTAAAACTAAATGGGATACTGGGTGATCAGGGTTAGGAATGCATTATATGACATTCATTCGCACTTATCATAATGCATATGATGTGACTTTATGAATTTTTGATATGCATAGGAATATGTGACTATAAAATGATTGTACCAAGTATGTGCTTTGTCTCGTTTGTACCATGAGTGTTGAATTGTGTTGTGGGTATATATATATATATATATATATATATATATATGACCCAGTTTATGTGTTGTGATATAAAAATACTTGTATAGGACCACTGAATTAAAAATGTATATACATGGTGTTGATTGGTTGTAAAATATTAAGATGGTGAATTGGGTTGTTGATGCCATATTTGTGCTTGGTTATGAACTTGGTGAGGAATAGAATGTAATGATATATACGGTTATGATTTCGTTGTGAATATGATGATGATCAAGTGTAAAATTTTTTGCTATGGTTGCATGTGAAATAAGTATATGAATTGGAATTTCTTGATACCTGTGAGATTATATGAACGAGTTGTACAATCGGTAGCCTAATTGTTTGATTAAATCTCGAGTGATCTGAATGATAAAATGATATGTGTTAGTGCCAACCTCTTGAATATATGTTAATCATTTTGGATATTATAGATACATATATAGATCGTGATTGAAGGTTATTTGGTTGGGTGTGAATTTGAGGATGTGGTCACGACTGCTATGTGTGTTGATAATGATAATTGAAAGGATGAATTTTGTTGGCTAATAATTGATTTGGGAATGATCAATTGTGATAGGAAAGTGTTATATGAAGTTTATATGGTTGTTGTTGATTTTTCTGCCAGTAAATCAGACATTCATGCGTGCTGGCAGTAAAGTACGCACGCTCGCTACAACCATGCTTACTTTGCCACGACAACGCGTTTGTTGACACCAAAACTACGCGGTGTGGTAGCGACTGCGCGTCGTCGCATACCACCACGCGTAGTCTCCATTAATCACATTTGCATCTCTATTTTCTAGATGTTAAGTATGGGATTATTTACTTGAAACCTGAGTTTGTTCAAGTGAATGGTTATAATTTGAAATGAATATGAATAAAATGAAAAGAGGGACGATTGTCCATTCCTGTAAGTGTTACTTGTTGAGTTTCACAACTCACCGCGTTTTATGCCTGTCGTGTGGGTAGGGATTTGAGGGACACAGCAGAGGTGCGATAGTGAACTCGCTACTAGAAGGACCAAAGAACCAAGGTGGGAAGTGCACTAAGGATTAATTGAAACTAATGTCATGCCTATGTATTGAACAATGTTAATGCATGTATATTTATTTTTGATGGGTTGTAATAGCATTTGGATTTTTGAATTAATTCCTTTTCTTGAAAAACGTAGTTGAGTTTGTAAACATGCATTTTGTTTAGCTATTTCCGTATTAATATCAAACTTTTATAATTCATTTTTTTAGATAACTAAAGGATAGCACATGATAAATCAAATGCACATAGTTAAATGCTTTTCTACTCTTTTACCTTTAAATTCTTATTTTCCATAAATAATTGACTTCCAAGTTCGAATACCATTCAAGAAATGAGTGTATATAAATTGAATGGTAGTCGAATTTGGGGGTCACAATATCTATCCCAAGATTTCTGAAACTCAAGTACACATGATCGTAGCATCTCTTCCAGTGTTTGAATGGTTCTTTTTGTCGACTCATCTGTCTGAAGATTAAAATCAATACTAAAATTCAGTTTTATACCCAAATCACCCTATAATGTTTGCTAAAATGTTAATCTTAGATCTTTGCCTAATACTGTAGATATAGGAATTTTGTGTAGCCTTACCATCTCTATGATATACAACTATGCTAGTCATTCTAAATATATCCCCAATCTAATAGGTAAGAAGTGTTCAGATTTGGTTAATCTATCAACAATCACCCAAGCTGCATCTTTACCTCTCTGAGTTTTAAATAGTCCTATCACAAAATCCATAATAATCCTCTCCCATTTCCATACTAGAATGGGTAGTGACTGGAATTTACCCATCATTACCTGATGTTCAACTTTTATATTCTAACTTATTAAGAATTTTGGTATGAACTTTATTACATCTTTCTTCATATTTGTCTACAAGTAATGCTGCTTCAAATTATGATTTGTCTTTTTTATTCATTGATGCATAGTGTATGAAGCATTATGAACTTCATTAAGAATCTCCTATCTCCTTCCATACACATCTAACACACATACTCTATATCTCATCATTAATAACTCATCAACCAACTAGAATAATGTCTCAACTCCCTGATAAATTTTCTCACTCAATTATATACATTTGGCATCTTTATTCTATATTTCTTATATTTTCTATAACAACATTGCTCTAACCACCAACATAATAGTCAATACTCCAGATTCAGATATCTTTAACTCTGCATTCAAACTTCATAAATTTATTACATCTTTCTTCTGAGTCATTTTCAAGTTAGATAAAGCAGCACTAGAATTTCTCTTAAATGCATCTGCTACCATATTTGCTTTACCTATATGGTATTTAATTGTGTAGTCATAATATTTTAGCAGCTCAAGCCATCTTTACTTCCTCATATTCAACTCTTTTTATGTCATTAGATATTTCAAACTCTTATGATCTGTATAAATTTGAAATGTTTCTCCGTATAAGTAGTGTCTCTAGATCTTCAAAGCAAACACTACTGTAGCTAATTCCAGATCATGTACTAGACAATTTATTTCACGTGGACTGAACTGTCTAAAATTGTATACAACCATCTTTCCTATTTGCATAAAAACACAACCCAATCCCTCGTATGAAGCATCACTGTATATCACAAATCCTCTTGTATTTGAAAGAATTATGAGAACTGATGTTATAGTTAACCTACATTTCAATTCATCAAAGCTTTGCTGAAAATTCTCATTCTACTAAATTCGCACATTCTTCTAGAGTAACTTCCTCAGTAGAGCTGCTATTATTGAGAATCCCACCGTAAATCTTTTATAGAATCCTATCATACCAAAGAAGCTATATACCTCAGTGAATATTTTAAGAGATTCCCAAATCCATACTGCTTCTATCTTCTTTAAATTTATTGTTATTCCTTGTCATAACATCACATGTTTAAGAAAGACTATGTGAGCCAACCAAAACTCATATTTGTTGAGCTTTGCATATAATTATTTCTTAGTTAATATTTATGATACATCATCCAATTATTCCCTATGTTCTTCTTTATTCCTTGAATAAATCAATATATCATCAAAAAACACAACTACAAACTGATCAAGAAAAAACTAGAATATCATATTCATTAGTGCCATCAAATAACTTGTAATGACTATATCTGGTTCTAAAAGTAGTCTTTAGTATATGATCTTCTGTTATTTTCAATTGGTGGTAACCCGATCATAAGTCAATCTTTTAAAATATTATTGCACCACGTAGTTGATTAAGTAAATCATTTATCCTGGGTAGTGGTTACTTGTTCTTATGGTCACTTGATTCAACTTTTTATAGTCTATAACGATCTGAGGTTTCCATATTTCTTCTTTGTAAACAATATTGGTTCTTTCCAAGGTGAAAAACTTTATCTGATAAATCCTTTATTAAGCAATTCTTATAATTGCTTCTTCAATTCCTATAACTTCATTGGTGCCATTCTGTATGGTTTTACAGATATTGGTGCTACACTAGATATCAACTCAATAGTGAACTCAGTTTCTATATCAAAAGGCTACCCTGATAGATCTTACAGAAATACATTTGGATATTCTTCCACCATTAGTATTCCTTTCACATCATCATAAGGCATCATCTTATCAACCACATTTGCTAAGTAAGCTTCACTCCCATTTCAAATCATTTTGAATTCTTTCATAGATGATACCAAGCAACTTAGCATTTAATTTTTCTCTCCACAAAACATTACTACATTTTTCCCTTCTAGTTTAATAATTACTTCCTTAGCAAAATAATCTACCTTTCCCTATGTTTAGCCGACTAGTCCATTCCCAATATCACATCAAATCATTCAATTCTAATAAGATTATTTTTTCTAGCAACTCTACAGTATGAATCTTTATATCATAATTTTTATACACCGTATGCACTCATATTGTTTCACCTAAAGGAGTATGTAATCCCTAGGCTATTACCTAATGATTCAAGTTTAACTGTCAGTGTATGTACCATTATGAATGAATGAGTGGAACCTAGATCTATATATAATGTCTTAAACTTTTCCTTAACTTAATTCGTATTTATAGATGATTAATCATGTTTAATCTTCTATAATTTCAAATTTTTTCTGTCATATATGCTTAATTGATAACTGTAACACTCAAACTATATTACAGGATAAAACAGATTCAAATTTAGCAAAACAAAAACTCAGTACAGGCTAGCACTGTAGAATCATAGCCCATGTTAACAATCATGCTGACTGCAATTCATATGACCACGACTCGTGATGATCAACACCCCATGGGCACGACCTCGTATTGGTCAGTTAAGTCCCTAGATCATTCAACACGTTCTTTATGTTAGCAAGGCATGACCCGTGTTGAATGTTTGTAACTTAATATCAACCTGCAAACAATCTGTTTTCAACCTCTAGTGCTTATACAATTACCATTCAATACTAAATAACAAATTCAGATCCCGTTCATCAATAAACAAACTTCATATATAAAGCATATGTCTACACATCAGAATCACATCCATCTATCTGGTAACTTTCATAAATATATCATCTAGAAACTAATAACGCAACATATCAACATATCATATACACATGCAAAATATGACTAATCAACTCCTAGATGGCATCAAAAGAAGAGAGAATGGATTGGGTAGTAGTTGTCCAACCTAATCGCTAGAACAAACCAGCTCTAATGTTGTCGCCTATCTCAATATGTACCTGTACCTAAAACAAACATCGCAGTTGTGTGAGTTGTGGTCTCACCGAATAATCTTTATTTCATTTGAACATAGATATCATCCATTCATATATCGTTTATAAATCAATCAATTCATATAATCAAGTATGAATACTATCATTCTATTATTCATTTCTCTTTTACTTATGTCCTTTTCAGCTCCTTTATTCGTATGTTCACATTCATAATAAATCCCTAACATCTATCACCCTATTAGTTTTTGAAAACATTTTCCACCTCCTTTTCATGTCGATCTAACTTTCGTCTCCGAATGATCGAACATTTATCACCTTTCCATCATTTTTCCATATCATATCACATAACATCATTTGGCATATCATTTCTCATTTCAAAACAACAACATCGCTGACATACTTTCTCGAATTTCTTTTCTCATTTTTCTTACCTGTTTCATTTGAATTATATATTCGATTCCATCTTTTCATAATCATTTCACATTTCACATATAGAATATCATATTCGCATTTGTAAACATATATAATCATTGACATTCATATCGTCAATCACATTTCATAAAATATAAATATCAATTCATTTTCATATTTTCATATTTTCATTTAACCTGATTGTGAGTAGATTACTCACCTCCTAACTGAAGTACTCTGACTGATATGAGCTTGAACTTTTTAACGAATAGAACCAGTGCTCCCCAGGGTGAAACACTAGGTCAGATAAATCCCTTTTCAAATAATTCTTATAATTGTTTCTTTAACTCTTGTAATTCAAATAATACCATTTGCTATGGTTGTATGGATATGGGTGTCGTACCAGGAATTAACTCAATAGTAAATGTTGTCTCTCTATCAAAGGTAATCCTATGAGATCTTCCAAAAATAAGTCATTGTATTGATCTAATATTAGTGTTCCTTTAACATTTTTTGTTGTTACCGTATTATAAACTACATGTGCTAAATAAGCTTCACATCTGTCTCGAATCAGTTTAAAATCTTGAAGTGCTGATATCAAAGAACTAGGCATTATCTTCCTTTCCCCGCAAAAGATTACTTTATTATGTTCAGATTCAATTATTACTTCTTTTGGAAAGAAGTCAACTTTAGCTAGATGACAAGCTAGTCAATCCATACCCAATATAAGATCAAAGGCTGTTAAGTCTAACAAAATTAGGTTGGCTGTCACTTCTATATTTTGAATCTTAAGTTTACAATCTTTGTGTATCATATGAACCCACATCATTTCACCTAAAAGAGTATGAACGCCTAATCTTTGGGTCAATGTTTCTAGTATAACCTTTATTGCGTGCATTATTCTAGGAGTTATAAATGAATGAGTAGACCCCAGATCTATTAATACGTAAGCAATAACATCAAAAAAGTACAACTCACCAGTGATAACCTCAGGAGCATCAGCGACCTCCTGTTGGGACATTGCAAAAACCCTTGCCTATCCTTGTGTACTTGAGGCTCCTCTACCTCTACCAGCAACTGACCCTGCTATGCCTCTAACCCTACCTCGGCTACCACTAGCAAAAGACATTGGCTCGCTACTCTGTGCAAGAGAATATGATAGAGGTTTAGCTCTTACATATCCCTCTCTAATGACTCGATCTAGACTATCTCTCATAAAGTGTCCCAAACGTCCACAAATGTAACAACCATTAGTCGTCTTCCTATACTCCCCTGGATAGAACCTATGACATTAGGGACATGTTTCTCGAACCAGTCCTATCATAGACTCTGAACCACTCGGTCGTCCTCAGTTGATACCTCTATCGTGATAAGACTGATAAGAAGGTCATGATCTAGTCACTGTGAATCCTCGATATCCAGCTCAAGTCTGAGTGAACTCAGGTCTCTTTCCAAATCTACTAAAATCACCCTGTGGTGCTATCCTCTTCCATTAAACTCTTTCTTCATCATCTTCTTCAACTTTAATAAGCTCCTCAATGTTGACTGCTGCGTCCCTCAATACTGTATAATCACATGTCTCTGTAAGAGGAATTTGCTTATGAATTCCTTTATTCAATCCATTTTCAAACATACTACACTCATCCTTCTCATCCATGATAAGATTTACAACAAAGTAAGAAGGCTGGGCAAACTGCAGCTCGTATTTGGCTACAATCATCTTTCCATACTTTAAAGCTAAGAACTTTGTCCTCTTCGCATCCTTATAAAGATCTAACAGATATTTCCTCCTAAATATCTGCACAAAATCCTCCCATATCAGAATCTATGAAAAACTCTAATGAATGTGAAACTTTCCTCCACCAACTGTGAGCATCCCATGTAATAGAGAAACAGAAAACTCTAACCTGTCTGTAACACTAGCCTCTATCATCTCAAATACCCGTATCAGCTAGTCTAACCACTCTTTTGCAAATTGTGGATCCGTTGTTCCTCTAAGCTCTACAACTCACATTTTCTTCAACTCCTTAAAATTATTGGATCTCACTTAAATAGAATTCAATGGTGGATCCCTGTAGATAGGATAATATTGTGGAGGTGGTGGTGGACATGGATAACATGGAAAATACTAAGGATGCTCTGGGTCGTAAGGATTATGTCTGGATCCTACTCTAAAATGAGACATTTAGGCAATTTTGTGAGGACCCACTGCTCTCTCTCTCTCTCTCAGCAGGTGGTCTAAAATCAGGTGTTGTATCTAAAAAACAAAAATGGGAAAGATTTAACACACATATCATACATTACACAGTAAATGCAATTTACACATCAATACTCACACACATTCCAGAGATCATGTCCCTACTCTGATACCAAATTATAACATCGTAAACTTAATTAACTATATAATCCAAAATTATTGTTATGTTAATATGTTTAATAATGAATAAATTAAAAATTTTTCTTTTATTCATACTATATTCTCACTTTTATGCATTAACAGAACATTGCAGATTAATTCAGTTGCAAAAAAGTCAATGTAGAAGTGCACGGGCAACCAGTGCAGGAGCACGACCCGTATCATTATATCCACAACCATCTCAAACAACATCATATCTTATATGTATATATATATATATATATATATATATATACCTATAAACATGACTGTATCATTATATCATAATTATCTCAAGTATAACTAACACATATACAACAACTATCTCAACTATACATATCACACATTGTCATAACATATAGTCAAGCAAAATGCTACTAAAACAACTCTTATATGGCATTTAATGAGAGAATGCATCGGGTAGCAGCTGACCCACCTGAATACTAGCACAACTCAATACATTAACTCACGAGTATATCCAAGTTAGTACATGTACCTGAAATCAAAATATACAATCATAGTTGGTGAGTTGTAATCATTTAATCATTACCAATTATATCAACCAATTCGTATATCAACCAATTCATATATCAGTCAATTCGTATAAACATGTATAATTCAATCCACTAAATTAATCATTGTTCATTTCAATTGATATCTTTTAGAATCATGTAACTTGTATTTGCACGTACGCGTTCATAATAAATACCTAACTCCTGTCTCCTAACTTTTGGTCTTTTCATATTTTCCCACCTTCGTATCATATGGACCTAACTTCTGTCTCTCTACTCCCGTCTCCATATGATTGATCATTTATCACCAATCTAATCACCTCACTAATACCATATCATCATATTGTAGGATTCAAGAGAAGGGGGTTGAATCTTGAACCTGGCCCTTTGTTCTTGCGGAATTGATACGTAATTGCAAAGTAAAGTAGTAAAGAAGAAGAAACAACACAGAAATTTATAGTGATTCGACACAAACTTGCCTACTCCACTACCTTAGTACCTATACTAAGGATTTGCAAACTTCCACTAATATCTTTCTTTTACAAATTCACTTTCAAGACAAGTGAGAACTCATTACAATGATCACTTTCTATCAATCTCACTACAACAATTCTATTCTCAACAAATGAACACTCACAAGCACTTATAACCAATTAAAATTAGCTTCTCTCAAGCTTCAAATATTGAACTTTTGGTTTTTACCCAAATGCTTGCCAAATACTCTAAATTTTGTTCACAAAGTAGTCTTTTTTGGTTTCTAGTGTTGTGTTCTGTTTTCCAGCAGTTATTTCAAGTCTTTTGTACATCTCTCTTATGTTTATGATCGTTAGACACATAAACTAGCTCTTTGAATTTGAAATGCCTATGCATTTAATGCTGTGTCAAAGTCGTTAACGTAGGTTACTCTTTTTTGAAACATACGTTAATAAAATAATGTTTGTTAACCATTTTCCATAACGTACGTTATGCCACCACACATTCTTCTCTGTTTTGTTTTGGCCAAAACTGCAAGTATACTAACGTACGTTACCAATGCCACCTAACGTGCGTTACTGCCAATAACATACGTTAGTCTGCTTGTAACATACGTTGCTCGTCCTGCTGGGAATCTGGGTTCTTTCAAGAATAACGTATGTTAAACTTCCAGCATAACGTACGTTACTGAGTTCCAAAATGTTGTTTTTAACCTGCAAATCAATCTTTATCACTTTAAAGAGTTTCACATTATCAAAACTAAGTTAGAGACTCAATGTTGATCACCCTTGATCCAACACATATCATACATATATAATAAACAACATTAATGTACTGTTCGCATTTCATTTTGGATTTTGTGTAACTTTTTCATCCCAATCAAATATCCAATACTATTTTTAACACTTCATTAACATTTATCATTATTTCTAAATTAGTCTCATTCATACGCATATATCGTCATTTCATTCATATCCATATTCATCAATTAATTCACAATTTATAATCATACTTTACTTTTAAATAGTGAGTCTGATTAGTCACCTCCTAACTGAAGTACTCGGACTAATACACGCCCAAACTCTTTCTCGACGGTCAATCTTGTCGTCCTATATAACCATTTATACAATTCTTTATCATAATCAATTCCATAACATAATAATATGCATGCTCTTAATCTAATCCTAACAATTTCTAACCTAAGTTCTTCATAAGATTCTATTTAAGTTCGTAATTATTAAAAATTACCTTTATAGATTCTCGATATTGATTTATATATCGATACCCAGCTTACTCCTAAGATCTGATTCGTCATTATACGAATGATTCCTCCAAAAATCTCCTTTCTATCTAGCTATCTGATTTCTATCTTAGTTTCTCTCTTTTATTTGGTGCAAATGAAGTTTATGTCTGTTTTTGTGTTAAATCATTTTCTGATGATCAGCACGATCGTGTTGGCATTGGCACGCTCAATGCTAATTACAAAAAGTCCAGCTTATGCTTCAATTTCCAACTTTCTCGCATGTTTAACAACTCAGCACAACCCATTAACTGTTTAGCACGTCCCGTGCCCCTCAACACGTCTATTTAACACTCCCACCGTGTTAACATTTCATTTTCCAAAAAATATGATTGTGCTCTTGATTGAAACGACTGTGCTCATCTCTTTTCCAGTGAGCACGGCCTCGTGCGAACCAACACGCCCCCATGTTGCAGGCTGAAGCTTAGCATTTTTTGCATAACACCTCTTCTATTCTCAATTGTGCTATCATATCTTAATGTTAACATTTCTTAATGAATAATATATTCATTTAAATTTACTTTCATTAATCATTTTACTAATTATGGGAATTTAAGATAAGAATGTTACATCTACTATTGCAAGTGAGTCTGCTTTTAATACTAGTGGTAGAGTGATTAGTAAACATTGGAGTAGGTTGCATTCAAGAACAATAAAAGTTTTAATGTGCTATCAAAGTTGGCTATCGTCTGGTGAATCTCAAGGTAATATATTTTACTCTCTCATTTTTTGATATTATAATTTATCTCAAAATTTTTCATTTGAAATGTCTTAATATCTTAGATGGATGGGAAATGAATTGTGATGGACTTGCGAGTATTAACGAAGACATGGATGATGATGATGATATGAATATCGACAATGCAAGTAAGTACTACTATTGCAATTCACTTTCATTATGCTTTTATTTATTGAATTATATGATGATTAGAGTCAAATTATGTGCTTTGTTTGTTTTTGAGACAACTGCTGATTAGTACTTTGATAATGAATCTTGGTTTCACAAATAACAAATTCACAACTAAATCTTTAAAGGGTAGTTTTATGATGATGTCATTAAACTTAATTGCTTATAGGGATTTAGATTCTCTTTTATAATTGTCATTCCTACAGCTTCTTTGCTAAGCTAAATTTATTGGTATCGTTAATTTTTTTTATTCTTTAAGTATTATTCTCCAATTGATTTATTAATTCAAATTTTATATTGATTATTGCGGTTGAACAAAAATTTAACTGAAGATCAAAAATCAACTACAGATGTTGCTGATTTTGCTGGATATTGTTTGGATTTTGTTGAACAAAGATTGTTCAAGTATATATGTAATTAGTAGTCTTGACAAAAGAATTTGCAAACTTTTTTATTATACCTTTTTTGATAAGAAAGATTATCAATACCTTTTAATGAATATCTGTGATACTTGTTAAGACAATAGATGGGTAATGTGATACTTGTTCATAGAATGGTGACATCTTGAGGTTATTTTTGCTTAACTCAGAAAATACTGTTGGTTTCTTGTTTGAATTGTGGTTTCATTATTTAAAGCAAAAATATATGGATGATTAATGATTCTTAACTTCAATTAATAGTCTCTTTTTTTAAACTAGTAGTTTGATTGAATAAAATGTAGTAAGAAACAAGATGGGGCGGGCCGAGAATGGTTTTATATTTTTTAAGCGGGACAGAGATGAGTTATTAAATTAAAAACCCGATGGGTTACAGGGCAGGAACATGGAAAGAAAAAAATATTGTGGGGGGGGGGGGAACAGGGAGGCCTTAAACCGACATCAACCCGCCCCATTGCCATTCCTAGGCTCCATTTTCAGTCTAAGGCCTTATTTGGTTAGAGTTTAGAGAGAGGGAGGGGAAGGGAGGGTAAAGACTTTTAAAACTTAGCCTTGCTTATTAGTTTTTTAAGAGGGTAGGAGAAGTTAGATTGAGTAAAACTTAACCTTCATTAATCCCCTATATTTTAAATTTCTCTACCTTCCAATTTGAAGGTCAAAGAGAGTGAAGTTAAAAACTAGTGCATTTATAATACAAATATTATAATTTTGACACTCACTTCTCTTATCCTTCATTAAAACTTTCAAACAACAAAATTTTACTTTATATTCCATCACTTTCATTAACTTTTCTTCCCTTCACCTCTATTTACTTTACTTTCCTTTCCACCTTAAATATCTAAACAATACTTAATTCTACCTTAAATATCCAAACAATACTTAAAATAACACGACACTGGTGTTTGTTATTGGATTAATTATATAGTGCATTAGTTTTTAAAAAATTTTTGTACAGTAAGAAATTTTTTAATTATATATTATATGGAATACATTTTTTTAAGTATAAATTTAATATAAATTTTATATATGTATTTAAACATCCACTCTTGTTTTCCCCCAAAATAACCCTCACTCTACACCTACCAATAAAACACATTGCTTTCTCCAACCCCACCTACACAAACTAAATTTTAGCTTCTCCATTCCCACTTACTAAACCCAAAACAAAAATCCTCCCACTTGCAAAAAGAGATGCCAAAACCCACCTTCCTTCCTTGGTCACAACATAGAAGGTAAACAGTTTCCTTTCATTATTGTAATTAGCTTTGAATTGAAAATAGAGAAAATTTCATGTGTTAGAAATATAATTATTACTATTAAAAGAAGAAAAGGTCTAGATTATTATAATATAGTAGTGTGGTAAAATGGATATGTTCTTAGTGTGAGAAGTGGTGGAGAGATGAATTTTGGATGATTTATTTAATTGGTCTATGACAAAGGAGGATGAGTTATTGATGATGAGTGGTGTAAGAATAATGGGCATTGTTCAGTTGTAGAAGAAAATGAAGATGTTAGTAGTCAAATATCTGTCCACAGCTAAACGAATTACGTGTTACTAACTGACAATAAGTTTGTCAAGTTTAGAGACTTATGACATAATTTATAATGATATAAAAGGATCAAATTAGGAAACCCTAGACCATAACAGTGAATCAGTTTCACGTTAGTTTTCACGTATAGAGAAAAGAACAACTTTTTTTCTCTAAGTCTCCTTGTTCATCCGGTGTGATTCAGTAGAAAGAGTTGTGAAAGAACACACCTTTAACTCGACAATCTGCCTGTAGGAGAAGGAGACCAATAGTTGTGTTTCTCGAAGATCTCAACTCTTCCACTACGATAATCAGATAAGTTTTTTTACAGAATTTACTACTTACCGATAATATTGCTTTGTGTTGTTATATTGGGTTGAGATCTTACAGAAGAGGAAGGTTAAAAAGGAGATAAAATGAGAGAAAAGAATGTAGAATTGATTTGGGTGTTGTATAATTATTGGTGGAAAGTAAGTATATTGAAGTGATAAGACTTAAAATAGTAAAATTTGAAGGAAAGGGAAAGAAAAGAATTAGAATTGATAGATTTACAATATGGGTAATGTTAATTTAAGAAAAAAATTGAATGGGTAGCTATGAATTAGTAGGATTTTAATTAGGAAGGGATGAAACAGTGAATTTGTCATTCTTAAATTGTCAACTTGAAATTATAGGGTTATTATATAGGAGTTGAGAACAAAGGAGATCCTGAGCAATAGCCAGAGAAGCAAGCATAGAGTAGATTTGAGGTGAGTGTGTGCGCTCTTACACTCATTTAACTATATAGTTTATAATGCATAGTTAAACATATTTGAGTAATTAATCGCGTGCTATATTGTGTATTATAATTGTGTTACATTTGAGTATGATTGTTATGTAGTAGTATACTATTTTGTATGAGATTGATATGAATGTTCATTATATTGCTTGAAATTTGTGGATGAAGATTATGTTATGATAAGTTGTAATGAGTGTTGAGTTGGTTGTGTTTTGCTTGAATGGTAAGGAAGTGAGTGGAGAAAAGACCATGTGAAGTATTTTATGTGGTTGAAATTACTATGACTTATGATTTTATTTTTGCATTTCTTGATTATAGCATCATAATGCATAATGCATTAGAGGAGTAGAGGTCTCATAAGCACGTAGAGGAGCAAAGAGCTCATAAGCATATAGAGGAGTAGAGGGCTTATATGAAACATAAATGGAGCAGAGGGCTCAAATAAATAAAAAGAAAACGAACCAGAGGGATCAAATGAATAAAAATGGAGTACATGACTCAATCAAATAAAAATAGAGCTGATGACTCAAATGTATTAAAGAAGCAAATGACTCACCCAAAATTATATCATTGTTTTCATGAAAGCATTGCATTCATGCATCATAATCATCATCTTGCATTTGGTGAATATATATTGGGAGAGAGTATGATTTTGATTTTAACTTGGCATTTCATGAAATGATGAATATTTATGATCTTGGCATAAGGAGAAATATAAATGTTGAATTGTGAATATTGGCTCCATGAAAACATAAGTTGTTGTGATTAAATAACTTGATAATGATATGGATACGTTACAGTATTTTGAGTTGTTATGAGTAGGGAATTGAGTACGATGAATTATGAGATTTGAATGGATTTTTTTTGAAATAAAAATACGTCATTCAATCAGCAAAAACTTTCAGTCATGAGTACAGAAAGAAGAAATGTAGGAGGATCAACTCCCATTCAGTAGAGTCAAACATAGAATCCGAGGCCCTAGCCAATGTATGGGCCGTCAGATTCGCTGATCTCCTTACAAACTGTACTGAAATTTCAGGTAATAAAGAGAGAAGATGAATACAATCTTGAATACTTGAGCCAAAAATAGATGCATCCATGCCACCTTCCTGAATCGTCGTAACCACCACTAGAGCGTCTGTCTCGATGATGATTGGTACCCGCTACAAAGACTCGCACCAGTGCAGTGCCTCCCTAACTGTTAGCGCCTCCATTATCTGCACCTCCAAGACCCCTGGACCACAGCACTTCTTGGCTCCCATAAACTGGCCATCGTGGTTCCGCAACACAACTGCCCAAGAACAAAAACCTGCATCCATAAAAATAGCTGCATCACAGTTAATCTTTAGAGCTCCTGCAGGAGGTCGCTACCACTGCGAGCTTTCTTCGTGTTGACGCACAATCAGTTGAGAAGTCACCGTTAACCTGCTTCTTCGAGTTTGCCACTGCACACACATTAAATCAATTAGCTTGATTATTTTCTGGAGACGTGGTCTGCTGTGTTGCCAACAGTGCTCATTCCTCCTTCTCCAAATTCCCCAACAAACCCATAAAGTAAGTTCCTTAGTTCTCATGTCCTCCTAGCCTAACAAACCTTCTAGCCACCTACCCACATCAGAATCAAAGGTGGTAATATTGTAGTTCCTCTAGGCTTCTTAAGCAGCTAAACATGATAAAAAGACATGGTCTATCGGCTCTAATGCCGAACCACACATAACACACCCTTCATCTATCATAACTTATTTCTTTCTCAACTCAACTCTCGTCGGCACACAACCACTAGCGATTCGCCATACGAGGTTTTTAACTTTGGGGGAACATCCGTTTTCCACAACCTTCTCCACAACGGCCTAGCTAATTGCGCATACTCCCCTAGAGATAAAATAGTAAGCCACCTATAAGCTGTCTTCACTGAGAAGATGCCCTTTTCATCGTGTTTCCAACTCCACTTATCTTCACGCACTTGAGTGCTTAATGGAATAACACAGATTATTGATGCCTCTTCTCTTTTAAACAATGCCTCAATCTTCTCCTTATCCCATTCTTTCATCCCAGGTAAGAATAACTCCTTAACAGTTATCTCTTTAGCACCTTCTCTTAGAAATGATTGCACAAACGAGTCCTCGCACCCTACTACCCATGGGTCTTTGAAGACCCCCACTTATGCTCCATCGCTTATCACTTTAATACTTCCCTGCCTGATCAATGAAAGACTTCATGATACCATTCTAAATAAAACTTGGTGAACTACCAAGTTCCGCATCAAGAAAACTAGTATCCAAGAAATATCGAGATTTATAGACACGAGCCACAAGTGAATATGGATCCATCATTATTCTCCACCCCTGCTTGACTATCAAGGCCATATTGAACTCCACCAACTTCCAAAAACCCAGACCTCCTACCATCTTTGGTTTACACAATTTGCCCCACGATTGCCATCTAATTGCTCGACTATCTTATTTTTTACCCCAGCAGAAAGAATTCATCATTCTCTCTAATTCAGTGCAAAGATCCTTCGGTAGCAGATACACACTCATTAAGTAATTTGGCATTGATTGTGCCACCGCCTTTAGTAGCACTTCCTTCCCTGCTCTAGAGAGGAAACGTTGTCCTCATCCTAATAGACGTTGCTTAATTCTCTCCCTCATGAAGGAAAATAAAGCTTTCTTACTCCTTCCCACTTTGATGGGGACCCCCAAGTATTTCTCATTATCATTTGCTTCTGGAATTCCCAACAGTTGGTAAATATTGGTTTTCTCCATTTCTTTCGTATTTCTACTAAAAGAGATGAAAGACTTCTCAAAATTGATCTTCTGGCCCAAAGCTTTTTCATACCGATGAAGAATACTTTTTAATTCCTCCGCTTGTCTCAATGTGGCCTTGCAAAAGAGAAAACAATCGTCCGCAAAAAAATATGCGCGAGGGATGGTGCTAACGGAGCCACCTTACAGCCATTTACTTCCCCCTCCTCCCTCCATGACGTAACAATGTAAAAAGCCCTTCTGCGTTCAATATAAAAAGGTAAGGGGACAACGGATCGCCTTGCCGTAAACCCCTATGTGGGATAATGGGCCCAACTAACTCATCCTCTACGACCACATTATATCTCACCGTAGTGACACACATCATAATTAACTGTATCCAACGATCCTCAAAACCCATTGCCTTCATCATATGCTCTAGATAAGCCCATTCCACCCTGTTATAAGCCTTACTCATGTCCACCTTTAGAGCCACTAATCCCACTTTCTCTTGTCTCTTCCTTTTCAATAAATGTAGAACCTCAGAGGTGACTAAAATATTATCTATAATTAGTCTACCTGGAATAACAATGTTTTGTGCTTCAGACACCACACTGTTTAGCACCAGTTTTGATCTATTAGCTAAGGTTTTAGCCACAATCTTATAAAGTACATTGCATAGATAGATCGGCCGCCAGTCCCCTAAAGTCTCTGGGTGTTCCTTCTTTGGAATGAGGACGATGTTTGTCTCATTTAGTGATTCTGGCATGATTCCACTCTCTAGTATCTCCTTACAACCTCTGACAACATCTGCGCCAATCACATTCAAAAAATGTTGGAAAAATGTCGGATTCATTCCATCTTTTCTCGGGGCTTTATTCGGATGCATTGAAAATAACACTTCCTTGATCTCCTCTGTACTGAACGACTCCAATAGTTGATTATTCCGTTCTACACTAATCCCATTCGTTATCAAGCCACACACCTCATTCCACCTCGATCCCTCGCTCAAAAATAGTATTATCTATAATAATCACGAATGAGAGTTCGTAATTCCTCCCCCTTATCGATCCAATTCCCTGCCTCCCCCTCGATTTTGTTCCTTTGTCTCCTAGCTGTGGCCATCCTGTGAAAAAACTTAGTATTTTGATCCCCATCACGCACCCAATGAACTTTAGCCAGTTGTCTCCAATACTCATCTTTCAATTTGAGCATGCAAGCATACTCCCTTGTAGCTCTTTTAAATTTCTCCATTGATTCTGCATCCGTCCCATTATTCATAGCTTCCATCTGACGTCACCAGCCATCTATCTTTTTATCCAAAGCCCTAACTTTATTTTTACCCCATTCATTCAATCTTTTCCCACATAATTGTATTTTCCCAGCATGCCTGAATCACTGTTCGACACTCCTCATCCTCTAACCATGTATTTTCAAATCGAAATTTCCTCCTGCTCCTCCTTCGGTCACTGTTCACAGGAAATAAAACCAGTGCATTATGATCTGAAGAAGTAGAGGGAATAGAAAGTACCTTATATTCGGGAAAGTGGATAGTCCATGCGTCAGTTGCCACAACACGATGAAGCTTTTCCCTGATCCAGTTTGGACCCTCTCATCCCCTCTCCCAGGTGAACTTCCCGCCATACACCTGTAGGTCCTCTAGCCCGCAGAAACTAAGTGCCTCATCGAATCCCTCAAGTAAGCGTCTTGGGTACATTGGCCCCCCGCTTTTCTCATTTGCTTTACGAAGATCGTTGAAATCTCCGCAACATACCCAAGGAACCGTTAAATGATTATACAGGCTCTTTAACGTTTCCCATGACTCCCTCCTTCTATTTTGATTTGGTTCACCGTAGTAACAGGTAAGTCTCCATTGCCCTTGTCCTTCGATTTTTAGGTCTACATCAATAAACTTGGGCGAGCAACCTCTGATCTCAATTCCAGATTTCAAATTCTAGAGCAACCACAATCCAACACTTCTACCCTGCTCTCTACTATAAACAGGTCGTGCATATCCAATTTAGTCTTCAATCCTTCCAATCTCTTCTGATCACAATGTGTTTTGCAAAGAAACACTAGGTTGGGTTTGTATTTACGAACCAAGTCCATAAGTTCACGAACTGTCCAAGGGCTACCCAAACCCCGACAGTTCCAGCTTAGTAGACTTATTAGGCTAGGCGGGCTTGCTCTACAATTCCCGCCTCTGGTCCATTTTTTGCCATCCTCATTTCATCCTCAATTTGGTCCATGATACGTGCTACATATTCATTATTACTCTCAGGCCCACATACCTTATCTACTCTCCTCCGTTTAGGATCAACCACAATTAAACCAGACTTATGTAAATCTCCCATTATGGTATCTGTATCACCCTTTCCTTCCTTGTTAGTCATAGATATAGGATCATAATCCTACATACAAATCACACTCTTCCCTTTATTATTTGCATCATCTCTTGATTAAGCTCATTACTGTTACCTTCCCCATCTTTCTTTCCAATGTCGTTAACTCCCGAACTTTCCATTCTCGTCCCTCCTCCATTTACCAGCCACTTCTCACCACCCACCGCCTGTGCACGCCAGAACGTCACCCTCATCCATTCTCCGTAGTCCCTTTCTGCTCCTGCATTCAGATTATCAAACAACTTGCTGTAAAATTTCTCATTGTTCCCCAAAATCCCACAGTAATAACAAAACGTAGGGATTATTTCATACTTCAAGTTAATCCAAGTCCATGAATCCCTTGGTTTCTTGATCGGTACTCGGCTTATCAGTGGTTTCACAATGTCTAACCCAACTCGAATGTGCATGTACTGTTTCCATCCCCCTGAAAATTTTTTTGGGTCAACTTCCAAGTAGTTTCCAATGGTCGATCCTATTGCCTAGCCTATCTTCTCTGACATAAACCCCACCGGGAGCCCATGTACCTGACCCCATACAGAGAAATCCCTTAATTCCATTTTTTCTGCAATCTCACCTATGCCCAGCCGTCTGAGTATCAGTATTTGGCCCTTAAAAGTCCAAGGTCCATCATTCAATACTCTTTCAACGTCATTTGAGTGAAAAAACTGAAACACAAAGCGACCAGGTGCTGCCCTATTCACTTCCATCTTCTTTACCGGCCTCCATATGTGGGCTAAGATGTGTTGGAGGGCCTCCACACTAACATCCCTTTCATCCGCTAGCTTTCCCACCAAGCATAGATCTGCAACTCTTTGGCTATCTTCTGCCCACACTTCATCGCTGAAATCTAACCTCACTACTTCTTTCCCGTTAATAGAGAGGTTGGCCATTTTCTGTTGCACTTATGAATCCATCTTCGCCGATCCACTACTCATTTGATAGTAAAAAGATGAGCTAGCCCTAAATAATTGTTTTAGATATTACGTAGAAAGTAATACAGTAAAGGACAAAAATAAATTTTTTTGATGATTAAATCACCACGCATGTCATGAACTTAGACATGACCGAGACAACATGTCAGAGACGACATGACTCCTTAATCTAGATTTGAATGGAATTAATCATTAGTTAGTGATTTATGATGTGTTCTTGATTGTAATTGGTGGAATTGAATTCATATTTTGGAGGGTCATAATTATTTGTTAAGTGTTAGTGATTGAAATGAGATGTTCTTACTTGAAAAATGTTGAAGAGGTTTGAGGTGTTTACACAGGAACAGACTACGCATGGTAGCCACAACCACGCTTAATCTCCACAACGACCGCGCATTTTTGTGTACCGTGCTACAACTACGTAGAGTGGCCACGACACCACATAGTTGTAGGTTACTATGCGTACTCACCTCCAACTTTGACAAAATAGATGAATCTTATTTTAATTTTCATGAATTTTGAGTCAAAATGTGTGGGAATTTTGCAACTCACAAGATTTTGATATTATGTAAATGGTATATGAGAGTTAAGTAATTTAGGATATGAGTGAGAATTTTATGCTTAAGTTTATTTCATAGGTAATATCATATATATATATAATAATGCAAAAAAATTATCCTGAATTTATAATAATTAAAATTAAATAGGAATTAAATTTATGCATCATAATATGTCTAGAAGTTATGAAAACCCCAGATCAGTTTGATTTCTTGTTTTAAAATGAAAATTCTTGAGCACTAACATGTCCCGTTTTTCTACAAAAATGAACTCGTAAATTGTTTCTATTGGTTCTCTGTCTCCATATAAGATAAAAATGTGCATGACACCAAATTAGAAACTAGAGGATGTCTAGAAGCTATGCGTTTTTGAATCACTTGATTTGGTTTAGTCTGGAGAGAGTTATTTTGGAAATGGCGTCAGTGGTCATAAAGTCAGCGGTGAAAGAGGTTGAAAAGGAGCCAGAGTTGTGGTAATTTTCATGAGTTGCCTATGTTGAACCATGTGACCCACCACTGCCTGAAATCAACTTTAGATTTTCTAAAAGTAAAGAAAAATATACCAAGATGCTAATAGTGAAAGTTTATAATAATTGTTGAATTTACAAAGTAACTGGGCAGAAAATAATGAAAATTAGCACGAATTTTTGTCACATATGGAACAATTGTTTAGATGCATAATTGAAAGTTGGTCAAGAAGACTTAATTAACGTACATATGGAAAAGAATAACATAGTAATAAACATTTAAAACAACTGGACTTAAAATGAGGGAGTTATGGTCAAAGAAAGTTAAACTTAAAATGCTAAAATTTCATAAACATGCATTCATATGTATTTCCTTATTTAATTGCAATCCACAAATGTTAAATTGAATTAAAATTATAGGATTATAAACAAAGATAGGAAAGCTATGATTGTTATATCGATAAATAGAGTAATTGATAGATAAATCATAGTAAATGTATGATAATAGATGATGTTTCAAAGAATTATAGATGAATATATATGTGCAAATGAAAGCTCTTGATTCACAGGATGCTTTTAGAGTAAAGGAGAAATACTAGAGGCATGACCATGTATTGTATTAATATTAACGATGAATGTAAATACTTGCACATTGAGAAGAATATAAGGTAGGTAATTGAATAATGAGAATAATATAAAGTATACTAAAGATAAATGACAAAGAAAATAGAGAGAAAAATAATTGAAAAGAGAGTAAGAATACATGATTGAGGAAGATAAAGAAATGAATTAGATACTGAATTGTGATATATTGATTAAAGATGAGAATTAGAATTAATGGTATGCTTAACTAGGTTGGCAGCTCATTACATTGCTTTTGTTTAAAGGTGAATATAAAGATAAGGAATATGACTAGCTAAAGCTCTGATGATTCATCTCTCCTACTTCAATTTTTGTGGAAGTTTTAAAACATAGGTAGAATATTTTACATATGACATTTGTATGAATGAGTATATAAAAATATTAAAGGTAAACCTTGCTGGAATTGAACACGAATGACATGGAATTCACCACAGATAGCGTGTAAACTTATAGCACAAGCCGTGTTACAAAGGCATGTTATATTTATATAGAATCATGTTTGAGTCGTGCCAGAGATAGATGAATGAATAAAGATGAAGTTAGATGGAAAACAAAGTATAAAATTAAGTAAACATTAAAGATATGTTAATATATGATTGTAGAGTGATAATTTATGAAGATTTTTTTAAATAGAATGATTAAATAAAGATAAAATAGAGTAAATAATGTGTGCATATGAATAAAACATATAATGTCTTTCCATAGACAAGAGCAACATAATTCTTCACCGCCTTTGCGCCTGGGAGCGAGCCAAACAATACAATGACATTACCAAAAGTACTCTTCACTGTCTTTGGATCTGGTGCAGGAAGCCCAAATGACTACGACATTACCAAGAGTTTTTTTTTCCATATTTCTACCTTTTGTCTACAAATTTTTTTGACCGCTCACACGTAGAACCGGGTAATCTGGTTCTTCACCACATTACCGCAATCATATCGAACCACCACCATACCATACAAACATTGTCAATGCCCAAGTCGAATTATCGGTTCTAATATCACTTATTGGACCCGGAGTAGTAAGGAGATTTAGCGTGAACGTGGACCTAATAGAATTGCAGAATACTAAACAAAAAAGACACAAATAGGTCCGATGTCACATTTTTAAACAAAACAACATTAAATTATGAATTTACATCAGTTATAAATTATTCTCACACTACATAACTTTCTAATGTAATTTTTTCACTTATTTCCTAATAATGCATCTTGCTAAGTGCTTGACGACTGTAAAGTACTTGACAAATGACAGTAAAGGTTAGGTTTGTAAAAAGCCTTAAACGTACGTGGGCGCACTAGAGTTAATTTACACGTTCAATTAGTTCTGTTTTTTTCCCTGCTATATACATTTAACAATACGACAAAGAAAAACGTATAGGTCGGCACTCCCAAGGAAAGACAATAAAATAAATGCAACAACACAACACCCTCTCACTACTTATTTATTAATCTACCTTTCCTTCTTTGCATTCAGTCTTTTAAAGTACCTTTCCTTTATGTCATTCCCATTTTTCCATCTTATTTATTAATCTGCCACCTCTTCCTCCTCCCTCAATCGTCTTATATATAATACGGTATTCAGGCCAGGGTAAGACTCCACAACTCTCACTACTTATCCTCATCTACACCAAGTGTTAAATTAGGCAGATGGAGTTTGGGTACGCTTGGGGTGTCGTGTTGGCTATAGTTGGTGCTTTAGCCATTGTGAGATGGATTTTAAAGAAAGTTAACTGTTGGGTTTACGAAACCCCGCTGGGTGAAATGCGCTATTTACTGCCTCCAGGAGACATGGGCTGGCCTTTCATCGGCAACATGTGGTCCTTTCTCCGAGCCTTCAAGACCAACCGTCCTGATTCTTTTATGAACACCTTCTTCGCTAGGTAACCACCAACAACCTTCCTTTTTCAGTTTTTATGGTCTCTCTCTTTTCTTACACCTTACAAACCTCACTTATCTTGCATTTTCGATCACAAATTATAACTAGTTGGAGTTTGGCGATGCATGTTTATTTTTTTCGTTTTGCCAAATGATCGAAAATTTTGGGTGAATCAAAGTAATATAGCACATTAAACTGACCACCACACACGTGGAGTGTATGTGCAGTACTCCAGTCGTGAGTGAGAAACACATATGACATGAAATATTTAATGAAACAAGAAATTAGAGAGTGAGAGGTTTCATCCGACTACGGGATCATCCTGGGAAAGCAGCTAAGCGCATGAGTAGTGATTGGAAACGCTAGCGCTGGCTGTTTTTAACATCTTATTCGCTTTATGCTCTAAGAATACTCTCACTAATTCATTACTTCACCAAAATGTAATTCCTTCACGTCATCTTGCCATAATAATTTTGAAATTATGGTTATTAATAATTAATACAATTTATGACTTCAAATGGTATCGCGAACACAAACATATAGGAACTAATCATTTGGTGCAGATTTGGACGTACGGGAATATACAAGGCTTTAATGTTTGGGAAACCAAGTGTGATCGTGACAACGCCAGATTTGTGCAGAAGAGTATTAATGGATGATGAGGCATTTAAGCCAGGTTGGCCTGTTTCCGCAATTGAGCTAATTGGAAAGAAATCCTTCATCGGTATCTCTTATGAAGAGCACAAGCGTCTCCGCAGGCTCACTGCAGCTCCAGTCAATGGTCATGAAGCCCTGTCTGTGTACATTAAGTATATCGAAGAGAATGTTATTTCTACTCTCGACAAATGGTCCTCTATGGGAGAATTTGAGTTTTTAACTCATCTCAGAAAACTTACTTTCAAAATTATTATGCATATTTTCCTTAGCACAGAGAGTGAGGTGGTGATGGAGGCCTTGGAGAGGGAATACACTACTCTTAACTATGGAGTCAGGGCCATGGCAGTTAATCTGCCTGGATTTGCTTACCACAATGCACTTAAGGTAAATGTTCCTAATTTTAACATTTAATATTCATGCTTTTATATATCCCATTGATTTCGGTTAGTTGTTTTGTATTTTTGATTGAGGATTTAGCATAGTTGATACTTGATAGAGACATTTATGTTTCATCACTTGTAATTTTTTCAGGCTCGCAAAAAACTGGTTGCTTCATTTCAATCCATAGTAGATGAACGTAGAAAGCTAAGAAGGGATTATGGGAACTCGGGAAAGAACAAAGACATGATGGATGCACTACTAGACGTTATGGATGAAAATGGGAGGAAGCTGAGTGACGAAGAGATCATCGATATTCTGTTGATGTACTTAAATGCAGGCCACGAGTCCTCTGGTCATATGACAATGTGGTCTGCTCTTCTTCTCCAGGAGCACCCTGAATTTCTCCGCAAAGCTAAGGTTTAAACTACACCTCGTTCCTCTTCATTGTTTTTTTTTTCCTGACAGTAATATTCATCACATTACTTGATTTCTTTCCAGGAAGAGCAAGAGGAAATCCTTAGAAAGAGGCCGCCAACGCAAAAAGGGTTGACGCTGAAGGAAATTCGAGAAATGGATTACCTTTCTAAGGTAATTAAATTAGCTATCTTAGCTTCTGCTCAGAATTCGTTGGTCTAATATCATATTTACAGGTGATTGATGAAACACTTCGTTTGATAACATTCTCCCTAGTCGTTTTCCGAGAGGCAAAGGCAGACATCAACTTAAGCGGTGAGATTCATCCATTTCTTTTGAAATGAGTGACATGCATGGAGCAATACGAGGGCTCTCAGCTAAGAATACATTGAAATTGAAATGCCCGTGTTAAGCGGGTGGGTATACTAACTCCATTTCTGTTTAGGTTACACCATTCCTAAGGGTTGGAAGGTTCTGGTCTGGTTCAGAACGGTTCATTTGGATCCTGAAATCTATCCTAATCCTGCTGTATTTAATCCTTCCAGATGGGATGTAAGGCTTCATCGCATAATTTGATTCATTTTTGCTCCTTTTGAATTCACGGTTATTGATGCTAATTTGAGAATTATTCTTCAAACTGATTTCGTTTTGTTCTGTCTGTTTCAGAATTTTACTCCCAAAGCAGGATCTTTTCTTCCCTTTGGAGCAGGAAGTAGGTTGTGCCCTGGAAATGATCTTGCCAAGCTTGAAATTTCTATTTTTCTGCATCATTTTCTCCTGAATTATCGGTGAGTTCTTACACTTTTTCTCCTAGAATACTCATTATTCCATGTTACATTGTCTTTTTCTAATTATACCTTTTTGTTTTCTCTTTTTTTTTTTCGGTCTCAATGCATTCCTTTGTGGATGCTGCAGTCTCGAACGTGTCAATCCTAAAAGCTCTATAAGGTACCTGCCTCATACAAGACCAAATGATAACTGCTTGGCAAGAATAAGGAAGAGTCCATCTTCATCTGTACATGAAACCAAATAAAAAGGGAATCACGTACTGCTCCTCAATGAAATAATGGTATTATGACATGAATATTCACATGCTTCAGTTCTGACAAACTGTTTCTATAAAACATGGCTTAAATACATTTGCAAAACTATTGAGTTTGAAATCTGCACCTGTACGTTTGCATAGCAGGGACTGAAACCATAACTTTTTTCTCTGAGTAAGCGGAATATATAATTTCAAACTTCAATATGTTCAAATTTCAAAATAGAGATTTTATCACCTTAATTAGATATTTGTACAAGTCTAAATAAAGGTATGAGAGATAAAACATGTTCTGGAAGAAATCTTTGTTCCAGCATGATTTATACACTCCCGCAAAATGGTGACGACCAGATCTCAAACAGTTATGTGATGCTTTGCAGCGAGAGCAAATCAACCTATAAGAGATGAAGACCTGGGAACTATTATGCAAATCATTCCTCTTAAGCGAATATGAGAAGTTGCAAAAGCAGAAGGAGACTAATCGAAAACTTCTCAACAAATCTTGTTCAACAAATATTCCAAGCGTCACATTCCCATCACCTTCAAGGGGGATCAAGAAATGGAAAGCACTCCAAGCAACGAAGAATGCCTCGATAAATTGACCTCCAATTCCTGCATCTCAAAGCGTTAAGAGAAATATTTTCTATCAGAAAAAAATGGAGTCCCTAGAGGAAGAAAGGAAGTAGAAAAGATGAAAGTCCAAGATATGGTTGAAAGAAATTTTCATGAATCTCTAGAGCTCCTACAAAAGCTTGGAAAGAGACAACATTTAGCGGAATAGAGAAGGTTGACATCAAAACGATGATTGAAAAAGTTTTGTAACAAAAAAAGATAGTCTCATCAGAAGAAGAGCAACCATACACTAAATTTCCATTTACTAGGAAAATCCGGCAAAAACCTCTACCTCAAAGGTTTAAAATGCCTTAATTACCTAGATTTACAAGAAAAAGAATATCTGCAGAAGCACAAGCAAACATATGAGGTACTTATGCTTTTGCACGAATGAGAAGATGTAATAAATTGTAGAACCTTTCTAATCACCTTGAAGGATTTGTTTTACATTGTGTTTGGCAAAATTAGGAGTAAAATAAAATAAGGTTTTATAAAGTAAGGTAGAGTAAAGTAAGGTAAAGTTTTATGTCAATAAAAATGGTGCATTGTTTGGAAAGAAAAAAAATAAAGTAAAGGTTTGTAAAGTAACAGAGGTAAAACTACGCTTATTTCCTCAACCCACCGATTTGAAGGGTTGGAATTGAGGGGTTTTAAAGGTTTTTAAAAACCTCCAAAACATTTACCTCTGGTTGAAAACCTCCTTTTCCAAACAAAGTTCTCAATACTTACTTTAGAAAACCTCCACTTATCTTCAAAAACCTCAAAGCAAACACATTGTTAATGGGTTAAAGGAGTCATCAATTTCTTCTTTTGAACAACTCCGGAAAGAATTTGTCACATACTTGTTAAGTAAAGAGAAAAGGAGATGTTAAAGCAATATGTGGATAGGTTTTGAAACGCCACCCTTGAAATCCATAAACTACAGCCCGAGGGGACAATAGCAATTATGCTCCAAAAAACTCATTTAACACAACTCCCAGAGTCTCTCTCTAGATTAATCTAAGTCGTTGGCAAAATTATTTATTTGTGCTAATAAATACATCAGGCAAGCTGAAGTTTTAATTATTTGTTATTTTTCTAAGTTGAATTGAGGTTATCTTGAGATGATTAACATTAACATGGGATTTTAAAGAATTGCACTTGTTTTTTATTCTTGTAATAATCGTTTGATTAAGAGTTAGTTAAGAAGTATTCAACACATATTGACAAATTTTGAATGTTTGCTTAGCATGACTACAATAAGACCAAATAAAAAATGGCCTTCTAAGTAACTAAAATCGGGAGAAACAAAAGTGTTAAATTAAGGTAAACTATGTAAGCATCATTATCTATTATGTTGCATTTCTTATTTATTCCTCAACTTAAGTGATGTGAACCTATGTTAACATAGGGATATTTTATGGGGACAATATGGTAGATGAAAATAATACATGTGTGTTTAAATTAATATTAAATGCAGTCGTCAATAGATTTTGACTACATAATATATTTCATATGTAACGCTTCAAAATTTAGTCCATAAAAGTGATATAATTTAAAATTAATACTAACATAAGTGATAATAGTAAAATAGAATAGTTATTAGCAAAGGAAGTTTGAAAATAATAAGTGTAAACTGGTGATAAATAATGGCAAGAATAACGTACGTTATTTTTAAATACCCAAGTAACGTACATTAAGGGTATATAATGTACGTTACCTAATAACATATGTGATAACATATGTTATCATGACACCTATACATGTCGCAAAAGAGTTTAAAGTGAAACCTCACTCTTCAAAACCCAAACACACAAACATTTCCCTTACCCAAGGAACACCCTCACAGCACCCAAACCTCCTCTACAACCCCACAACCCCACAACCCCTCTTTAACACTCCTACATAAAAAAAACCCATTTAGATTATACGTCAAGGGACGTCCAAGGTCACAGGAAAAAGACTCACACAAGGTAAAGTTCTTAACTTTCTCATAGTTGGTTGAGTGTTAATATAGAGAAAAGAGGGAAAAGGTATGAGTTTGATGTTGTTTTTGTATTCTAACTAGAGAAATGTTAGAAGGAGTAATATTAGAGAGTGGGTTTAGGGTTTGAAGGGGGTTTGAGGAAAAGATGAGATTTTCAGCCAAGGAGAGAGATGAGAGGTAGTGTAATGGATAAAGAGAGTGGAGAGAATGAATGTCATAGGTTGAGAGTAACTAAAGAAGTTAAGAGTTAGGAATTTGGTGTGGTAAAGAGGATCAAGATAAATGAACGGGATAAGAAGAGTTTTGTTACGAACCAGTTCACCCTCCCTCTATCAACCAAAGCCCAATTGACATCCTTACATTGGACCAGCTGTAACCAAGGCCTAATAGTTGGTCGAGCACCCTTACATTGGGCCAACAACTCCTATTAAAATCTTGGCTGATGGGAGGAGGGGAGCCCCACTTTATATATTGTACATTTTGTTTATCTTTTTCCAATGTGGGACTAAATCATTACCCCACCTTTGAAGACCCACGTCCACGTGGTTTGAGCACTTGGCACGGTGTGGGTCGAGCACTTGTGCAACCTTTCCCTTTTGGCCTACAAGCCGACCCCTCCATGGCCCAAGTCGACCCCTCCGCAACTGGGTCCCGCTGGGCGAGGCTGGCTCTGATACCAATTGTTACGAACTAGTTCATCCTCCCTCTGTCAACCAAAGCCCAACTGACATCCTTACATTGGACCAACTGTAACCAAGACCCAATAGTTGGTCGAGCACCATTGCATTGGGCCGACCACTCCTATTAAAACCTTGGCTGATGGGAGGAGGGGAGCCCCACTTTATATATTGTACATTTTGTTTATCTTTTTCCAATGTAGGACTCTATCAAGTTTAAAGGAGAAAAATAAAAACTTTAAGGAGATAAAATTGAGTAAAAACACGAGAACATGTCGTTAGGTTATGCCAAGGGGTTTGGGATAATAAAAGAGAAAACTTTACGTAGGGGAATCAGAAAATAAGTGATATTAGTTATGCTTGGATGTTTAATGATGTTTTGTCAATGCTCTAGGAACTGGAGGTGAGGATTTGGAGTGACCGTCGGAGGGACTCGCTTAGTTCGGAGAGAGGTAAGTATATATCTCGACATTTATTTCTTCTTGGATTGTCTAGGCATGGTTAAGTATAATGGCTTAATTTGTGTGATGTATGTGGGTGATACTTGTATGAGTTTGATGTCTTATATTATTTTGTTAATGTGTTGTAAATAAGGTTAACTATGGATTTGCATGTGAGAACTAATAATGCGAACAAAAATTTAATGTATCCATAAGTAAGCTTATGAGATGTTATATGTCATGCATGACTTGTATGATTTTTTTATTTGAATGTATATGAGTTAAGGGAGAAAATGGCTCAAAAATATTAGGAGTATAAGGCTCGACAAAAGGGGAGCAAATGGCTCAAAATGAGAAAGGAAGTCAAGTATAAAGTAAATGTTGAATGATTATCTTACATGTTGATTTCATTTGTTGGATGAGTATTGTGATTGAAAAAGAAACATTTAAGAAAACAATGTTAATGCAATGTATCTGAGATGTGGATGTGAGTTTTCATGCATTGTGTGGCATTCATAAGCATGTCATCATAATTATGGGGAAATTGACTTGTAGACACGAAGAGGACAAATTGGCTCATAAGTATGTGGAGGCAAAATAAATGCATAGATATAAATGATAGCGATAAGATTCCACTAATCATACGAAAAGCGGCAAAGGTTAGCTCATTTAAATATTAGTGGTAAGATTTCACTAATTAAAACAAAGCGGTAAGGGTCCGCTAATTCAAATGCAGTGGAAAGAGTTCACTAACCAAAACAAGCGACATGAGTTCGCTAATGATGATGAGCAAATGGCTCAAGGAAATTGAAGACATCCCATGAATGTGAATTTTTGCATATCACACATCAATACATTTATATGCATTGTGTAACATCCTCGTCCCGAATCACTTGATTAATATTTTAAACAAAATATTTAGTAAAATTAAATTTTTTACAATTAAAATGATGAAAATAAATTATTAGAAACAAGTAGACGAAAGGGGGACAAAAGGGTGATAAAAGGGTGCTGAAAAATAGCCGAAACGAAGCCAAAACGAAGGACAAACACAGGGGAAGCAAGAGAACATGTGGGGTGCCAAAAATGTGTGGTGGGCACGACCACGCATGGTCCACTGCCCACTACGCGTACTCTACTAACTGCAGGAAAAAAATATAAGTTTCGGATGCTTCTTGAATGATTCAGAACTCCAAATTCACTTAAACTTTCCAGAGAGGAAAAGGAAGCTCGAGAGAGTGAGGAAAAGAGAGATTCAGTGGTGGTGAGGTGAAATTTAAGTGGAAAAGTGATTTGAGTTATAGAATTATCCATAGTTTTGAGCCGGGATCCCAACGGTATAAGCGAAACAGGTAAAACTCGAAGTTTTCGTAAGTTTCTACGAGTTTTGCTATAATTGTTTCGAGATAATTCTTGTTAAAATTAGTCAATATAGATTCTATTGAGTTTGAAATTAAGTTAGGAATACGTTAAA
>CANYCX010136289.1:0-11490 GCA_948193385.1 Breynia disticha f. nivosa
GTTCACAAAACAAAAGTTCACATAAAAAGTTTATAGCTTTAATCTATAGTTAAGGTTCACAAAGGTTAACAAAAGTTCACAAAACAAAAGTTCACATAAAAAATTTATAGCTTTAATCTAGAGTTAAGGTTCACAAAGGTCCACAAAGGTTCACAGAAGTTCATAAAAAAAAAGTTCACATAAAAGTTTATAGCTTTAATCTGCTAATGCCAAATATGATTGAAGATACGAAAGTTCACAGAAGTTCACATTTCAAACAAACTGAACAAAATGTTTATAAAATTTACAAAATTCACTTACTTTTATGTTCACATAAATTCACACAAACTGATCAATTATATTTCTCAACAACATATTTTTGTATAATCTTTCTTCATCAGTACTTGTCTCACTCTCCTTTCCCGATTTCTTCAACTTCCTTTTTGCACAAACAACACCTCCTTCCACATGTGAATGTGATAGTTTTTTCTTTAAAACGAAATTTTTGATAGAAAATAAATGGAGAGAAAATGAGAGTGAGAAGGGTATTTAGGGAATAAAAAAATAAAGAAGAGGGGAAGGAGAAGCACGAGAAAGGGAGAAGGAGCGGAGGATATTGAATTGGATGTTGGGATTTCATTTATTTTTGGTGGTTCATTCCGTGCAGTGAAGAAAATGAGGAGCTTTTGATTTCTTAATTGAAACAGACAAGAAAAAGTAGAAGAAAGGAATGAAAACAGGAACCGTGGTCGTGAAGGAGGTGAGGGAGCTTGCGATTGTGGCTATAATTATAATATGTTTACATTAAAATAACATAATAACAATAACAATTTAAAATATACCAAAAAACTCAATATCCAAACATTCAGTGACAAAACTCAAAAACCAAACTTAAAAAGGTCCATTGGGGGTAATTATCTCGAAATTTTTGTTTTACATTATTTTAAATACCCTTGTCTATCATCCATTCGTTATTTATTGTCATATGTCATTTAATTAGGTTGACAAATATTATGTTTCTATCATGTTCTTCTCGTTTAGTAATATAGATATAGATTTGACATTATTTGTTCCAAAATCATCCTTTATATAGTCTACTCCATATCGCATGGACTGAACTCTAACCAACGAATCTGTTGGCTTCTTATGTTCCCATTCCACTTCCACATTTCAAAAATTTTGTAATTTCAAATAGTTATGAAACTGTGATCTTTGGTTGTTATCATATCGTGTATGGCATAGCCGTTGAGGTAATTCAAATGGAGAAGATTTGTTGCTAATTCAAATAGTTCCGTTTTTTTGCAGAAAAATACGGTTCTTCAAGAGAAAAGAGCTTCGGCTTAACCATCATTACTGCCAATTGTCACTCTTTAGTCTCCTGCAATAACTAACACTTTTAACCACGTAGAAAATACCCAATACGGCCGGCCATTTCTATTTGCCGACTGCCAACTTTCTTGAACTAAATTCACTGCCGCTAACTACCTTCTTTTTATTCTCCAACTTCCTCTGGTCTCCACCAAATCCAACTGAAAACATTTTCATTCCCAGCATTACCCTCCTCCCCAACTCCAACGGGACTTGGACGGATTCAATTAAAAGAGAACAGTTCCGTAATTTCACTATATGAAATCCCATAAAAAGCTGATAATCAGCCGGCAGGTTAATTGTATCTACTTTGCCGCCCCTTTCAAATGTTTGGTTTTCCTCTCATCCTTTTACTGAGCAAACAAAACGACTTTTTTAAAATACCCATTGTATTGTAACGAACCTTTTGAAGCCTCACTTTAGTGGACAATGAAGACTGAAATTGTGCTCTCTGATCAACCTCTCAGGCCAAGAAGATCAAAGTCCCGCCAAGTGAGCTCTAGATTTCTTTCACCTTCACATGACGATGCAATCAAATCCCCTAACCAAACTTCCTCACCTCTTCGCGCCCAAAAAAATTCCACTACTCGAAAACACAGAAGCCTTGAAGACCCTGGATTTAGCTCAAGTCTTTGGCCTTCTTCCTCACCTTCACATCCAGCCAACACTAAGAAATTTGGCACCCTAGGTGATCATCTGAAAAATGATAGGATGGAAGATTTTTTAGAGCGCAAGAAAGATGACAAGCCTGGTTCCATTAACGATAATAAGGTTTTGATTAGTAGACAAAAGAGTACCAATAATATTTTTGATAGAATTGAGAAGGGGAAGAATAAGGAAAACAATAGAACGGTTATTGGGGGATCTATGCGACATACAGGAAAATTAACTTCTTCCTCAACGCCATCATCTAATTCATTAATAGTTTCAGATTTTACTATTGTCCCTGGTAGATTATCTGTTGATGACAATGCACTGTACAGAAATTCCAATCTGTTTACTCAATCTCATAGAAATTTAGATAATTTTACAGATAGTCATGATTCAGAATCCGAGTACAGTGATATTTGCCCGGGTACAGAATTTGCTTCTCTTGCTATTGTTAGATCCCCAAGAAAATCCGGCATTGAAGTTTCTTCAAAATATTTGCTCGATGTAAAGACAATTCGAAGAGACATATCAGATTCTGGCATTCAGAAGCCGGTGTCTTTGGATGGAATTTCTCAAAAAATGAAGAAATTCACAATCAAGAATGCAATCAAGAGAGCTAATTCTCTTACGTCTGGTTATAAGAGTGCTACATCTCAGTGGGCATTATCGCCGGGGAGATCAGGTTCTCCACCAATATCTATCGAAAGTAAAGAAAGACCCATGTCATTTTCTAATTTGAAACCACCATCTAGTCCTTCTAGACCTAAAGGCATGGAGAAATTGTTGAATCTAGGACTGGACTTGTTCAAGGGGAAGAAATCATTAGCTTCGACCAGTTCAATTTTGGGAGGTTCAACCAATGTAGAGAGCATTCATCAGCTAAGACTCTTTCATAATAGGATGTTGCAATGGTGCTATGCAAATGCCAGAGCTGATATTGTGAATAGAAACATTAATCAACATGTTGAGGTATGCTTATTATAGTTTTGTTGTTTAAAGTTGTTGGATAGTCTCATGCATTTTTTGCACTTTCCAATTCTTGTATTGTTAAGTCCAAATGACTAGAAAATAGACATTAAAACGTAAAATATTGTTGGATGTGTGTATTGATGTTTTCTCTGGCTTGTGCATTGATGTGCCATGTTTTCCAATCCATTTAAAGTTGAAATTGATTGTTTCCACATTTTTTAAGTTGAAAACATAAGATCTTCTATATATGCTGATGGGGTATTACAAAAATTATTTGTCGATGAGAATGCAGTTTGCAAAAATTTGAATTCTGGCAAAGAAATTTAGGTATTTTTGCGGATAGAGACAAAATTGCACCAGAGTTATTTTGAACAAAATATGAAGGTAAAATTTGAATTTTTAATCCCAGTCTAACAAACTCATTTGATATGTTGTAGAGCAATCTGTTATACGCTTGGGATGGACTTGTAAAGTTGCAGCAATCTGTTCTACAAAAGAGATTGCAATTTCAAGAGGAAAAATTGGGGATGAAACTAAGCTTCATATTTCATTCTCAAGTTAGTACAAAATCTCAGTGAAGTAAATGTTCATTAATTTTTTCAATGTAGCAAGATACATGTCCTCAATCATATAGAAATAGATAATGTTTATTTGTTCGTTCAGATCATGCTACTCCAAACATGGGGAGACTTAGAAAGAGAACATTTATCAGCCGTTTCCATATTGAAAGAATGTTTGCATTCTGTTATTTGTAGAGTACCCTTCATAGATGGTGCAAAGGTAATCTTCACATAATAAAGAAACTTAGATATTGGAACTTACAATTTAATGAGAAGGATCAAGTAAATTTCTTGTGATCTCTATTTATTGTAGGTTGATCCAAAATCAATAGCCATTGCCCTTCGAAATGCTTCAGATATTGCAACATTTATTAAATCAGCATTAGCTGTGTTTTCACCATCTGTAAGTAATAATATATTTGCTTCCCGCTTAAGCACATATATACACTTCTTGATTTGTTAATTTGATTTTTATCTAAAATGAAATTTGGACTTGGTGACTTCTTCTATTATCAGGCTGAGAAGATTGTTGTTTATCTATCGCAATTAGCAGAAGTGGTTACACAAGAAAAATTGATCTTAGAAGAGTGCTTAGAAGTTCTATTGGAAATTTCAGAATTAGAGGTTATGTTTCCACTTCTATTTACTCTATTATATCCCATAAGCAAGTCATAGCGCCCCATAAAATAATATAAGATAAATCATATCCATGAACATCATGAATCAGAATCAAATATGTAATTTAAGCATTATTGAAACTCCAAGAACAAGAGAAGATAAACTCCAAGAACAAGAGAAGATGCCAGTATATTTTCATATGAAGTATTTAACTTTTAGGATGTCAACTTTTTAATTACTGTTGCTGAATATTGAATCTTTTACTCCTAGTGTTAGAAATAATGTCAATTTAGCAGAAAATTACGAGAATTTATGAAGAGCTTTTTGTAGAGAATATTTTGTGCATACATACTTATTGAAAAGAATCATATGCAGATAAAAGAGAAGAGTCTGAGGTGCTACTTAATCCAGTCAAATTTGAGACAACAATTGGAGCAACAACAAGAAGAAATTTCTTCATGACTTCCTTATTTGGAATTTCATTTGAGTGAGCCAGTGAGGTATAGAGATACCAACTTGTGTAACTAAGTTATTGAGATTTCTTAAATTGATATCATATTTCTAGTAACATGTGAGTTGATTTAGTCTAACTTACGTTTTCGTCGTAGTGATAAAGAGCATAAATTTTACCTACAACAACTCTACTCATCTTAGTAAAATCACATTAAGTGGGTCTGTTTGTAAAACAAAATTATTCTTTGACTGTTTCATAAAACATATAATGAAAAATAAATTCGTTTAAAAGAGAAAATTTTTTAACGAATTTTTGTTTGTATTAATGTTTAACATTACTATTGATGTCAAGAATGTTGTCTCTAAAATCTATATCACCATAAGAAAATAAGTTGTTACGGATAAAAAAAACCATACAAACAATTTCTTTAACAAATAAATTGCCTAAGCCTTACCATTTCGAAATATTCCAACATGTTCTAGAGTATTCTGGAGCTGAATGCCTTGGTATAGGCAGGCCAGCATGTTTGCTGCCGAAATCTTGGAGTCATGATCAATTGAATGGTAATTTCATCCCGTGTTTGAATGATGAGTGAGTAGTTTTGTGAAAGACACTAGAAATAACAAAGCAAAGATGTTTACTAAAAATATTAATTGAGAATGTTAGAAAATGAATGTGTTACAAAAGCTAATGGTCGGAGAAAAAGTAATCACACAGGATTTTCATTTAGTAATGGTTCCCAGAAGCCATCATTCACATTTTTTTGTCATTGTCACTCAATCCATCTCCCTTTGAGAAAATAAGTTATGTAACAGTCTTATCACTAAGAAAACCAAACAAATGTTATTATGACTAGAACTCGGATTCATCCGTTTCCTCTTTGTACTTTCCATTTTCTTCCAAATCAGCCTCCCTGTAAGAACCTTCCATAGTTTCTCTATCTATAGCTTCAATTTCTTTTGGCCTTCTGTTGATATCCCTGCTGGTGTTTATGTGATCTAGCAAGATGTCACCTGCTTCCTCATTTTCCCCATGTTGAACTTCATTCAGGTTCTGTTTCTTGGCATTACTTGTGCTGTTTTTTTGGTTCTCCATCAAGAGTTTTACTTCTTAATACTTCTGAATTCGAATATATCTTTAGCTTTTCTAATGCTCCTTGAACCACTCTCGGTTGGTTCATTTTTCTATCTTTGTCTATAAGATCCGAGTTTTGAGGCTCAACTGATTTTGCTGTAAAAGAATCAACCACTTTTGTAGATTGCAGCAGATGATTAGAAGTCATTGCTTCTTTCCTGTCTAGACCCTGTGGACTCTTCGCGTGGAATTTCCTATTTTTCATGGTGACAAATGAATTTCTTATGTTCCTGTTGTTCTCCAGCAGCCTGTTCCTAGATATTGTTCTCCATCTTTTGCCTGTTACTTTACTAACATGGAGATTTTTCATCTTTTCGTTAGAATTTGTGCTTCTTGTAGTCTCCTTTACCTCCATCTTCAACCCACCTCCGAAAGACTTTTGGTTATCCCATATCTCCTGTTGAGAATGTTCATCTCCAAACTGACCATCTATATTGATTTTCAGTTCATCCTTAATGACTCCTGATTTTACATTGCCTCGTACATCTCCAGATTTTGACGATTCTGTCACGCTGTTGAGAGTTACATTGGAAGAGTTTCTTTCCTCTCCGGTGCCTGGAGCACCGTTGGCCCGATAATTTTCCTTTCTGCCTTCTTCATCATTATCAGTGGTTTCCTTTTCACTGGTGCTTTCGTATTTTGTGTTTTCGAATGAGTTCTCCATCTTCTGTGACCCTAGTTCTCTGGAAACTTGAGTCCCATCAATAATGCCTATTCTCTTTTTCTGTACCTCTGTGGCTTCAGTGTTGCTATCAGTGTTCTTGAACATGGTGGACGTCATCTCGATTGCATTAGCCGTTGTGGAATTTGCACCGTCGTTGTAACTGTTAGATTTCTGCAAATGATCAACCACTTGTTTACTTTGACTGTCATCCAGCTTATTGCTATTAGAAACTATTGTTGGGTTTGATGGATCATCTGTGCTGACTGACCATATCGTAAGTGGTTTATTGAGACGTTGCTTCAGATTCTCAATCTCAGCATTCTTTTGCTTCAAGCTTTCCATTAAAGTTATCACTTGAATACTTCCCTTCTCTGCATCTAAATTTGCATCTCTTAGCACCTTGATTTCATTTTGCTTCTCCTCAAGTGCAGACTCCATCATCTTGTGTTCGTCCTTGAAGGAATCAATTGTAGATTGCATTTCCAGAATCCTCCGGTCAAGCTCCATCTTTTGCGTCCGGAGCGAGTATATCTTTACTTTCACCTCCTCATTCTTGCTCTTCAATTCCTTCGCGTATTCTCTTTCTTTCTGCGGAGACGCGAAACAAAGTCAATACGCACAATTGATAAACATTACTTTCAGATTACACATATGAAACGAATAGAGATATTTTACTTATTTCCAGTCTAATGCTCAATTGTTCATCCGCGAAACCAGAAGTATAATCAAACAACGTCAAATCGTTTTTTTTTTATTTGACAAGCTATATTGAATAATTAGTACCAATAACGTGGCATTAGCTAGAAGATTACTCCCCGTGTTCAGTATAGAAACGTCATTCAAGTGAACCATTTAATTAAGGAATTTAATAATGCCAAGTTGATGTTGATCGGATCTCGTTATTTCTCGAGTAATTTATTGAAAACTAAAGTTAAACAATTATTTTATTCCTTCGCAAATTTTGAGCCCCGAGCCTCCGAGTGAACTGCCCAGTAACCCAAAACTTGTATCTTCAGAAACTGAACAAGAAAGGGAACGGCCATTTCTAATTTGATAAAGTTACACGACCCAGGCAGTAATTAAGAGTGAAAAATGGATAACAATTCAAAACTGTCAAAGAGCAAGAAAGAAACTTAAAAACAGCCAATGCATGTTATGAGGGGAGAGAGAGACCTGTAAGAGAAAGTGAAGAGAGTTGAGTTGTTGGTCCTTCTCTTTGACAAGGAGGTTGAAGATGCGTCTCTCTCTAAGCTTGTGAATCACCATAACACCAAGCAAAGCAGCACCAAATGCCAAAAGCAACATCAACCCATATGGCTTCCCTCTGTTATTGTTCCAATTGCTCACTCCTCTGTGAGGCCCTCCCAAGGCCATTCTCAAGCTCGCACAAGTGAATAATGAAGAAAGGAAGATGAAACGAAGAAGAAAATATGTGGGGTAGCTTTAAAATTGTAATATGTACAAGTAACAAGCTGATTTATGGTGTGATTTATCATGTGAAAAGCATCATGCATCTACTCTCTTTCTAAGGGGAAGTGAAGCATGGGAACTGTTTCCGTGGCGCTGAATGTGGAAAGTTTTCCTTAATTTGATTTCATTGTTTATGAGTTTCCATGGTCATGTGCTTTTATGTAATAGAAGAGCCTTTTTAGAAGGCTTAAATGTTGCTCAGATTAAATACTGTGCTGGCAAACATGCATTTGACACGCAGCCTGCTACTGCCACAGCATGCATTCCAAGTGCACTAATTACAACTATATGTGCTATTAGTTTAAGAAGTTTTATTAAAGAGTTCTTTTATCGAAGAATTGGATTTCGAATAATCAGTAAAAGAAATTCATAAAAATAATTGAACTGCGATGCATTGCCATCTGCGTGCGAGGCAAGTTCAACGTAACTAATTGGGCCTTTGACTTTCATCTTATGAAAAATTGAGTTTGTCGAAAAGTTTAAATATTTTAAATCCAATTAGGAAATTATGAGCTTTTTCACTTTGGATCTGCCGCAGAAAATGGATCATGGTTCATGAAATTACAAAGAGTTAATTATGTGAAAGATGTTAACGCCTTGGTTAGTGTGACTGGGTCCCACGAGGGATTTTAGGCAAAGAAGCTCAGGAAGATTTGCAAGAGATAAGGAAAAAGGTAAAGGCGACAAAGAGCCAGCGAAAGCAAGCAATGATCAGATATCAGCGCGAAGAAATTAAAGGTTGGAGAGAGCGAGTTTCAACTAGCAAAAACGTCACGTCACTAAGCAAAGATTTAAGCGTGAACGGTTACCAGCACGAGAAATGAAATTTGAAGAAACACCCAACTTCCCACGTTTTTGGGCAGTTGTCATGAACGTGGATTTGGGCAGAAGGTTATTACCCCTTGAGCAAGATCATGGGAAACCGCTCGACAACAGGGATAACTGCTTCTGAAGCTTATAAATAGAAGAAAAACTGAAGGAACAAGGGTTCCGACACCACACACACTCTGCATTTACTTTTCGTTTTCCTTGCAATTTCTCTTAGTGTAGTTCATAACATAGCCTTAGTTCAGTGTAGTCCCAGTTTGCAAAAATGCCGAAGGGAATTTTGAGAACTTAAGAATGTCTTCTGAGAAGTCTTTTGTAAGTGAATTGTAATCTTATATTCAAATTTAATGCCATTTACTTTCTATCCATTTATTTTCTGCCACTTATGTTTCTGCGCTAGGAGTAGGCTAACTTAATTTACATTTTTTTATCGCTTTCTGCACTTTACTTTTGTTCCGCACAACAGGAGTAGCTTTAACTTAATTTAGGCCTTTTTCACACTTAAAAGTCCTGAAGAGATTTCAGGTAGACGAACCAACCACCACCTTTTGATCTCGCGGTCACACACACACACACACGTACATTTACTCACTCGTCCCAAGCGAACCACCTTCGCAAAAATTGGCCCCAATAGATTTGGCGACCATAGTAGGAGCATTCTGGTAATATTTGTGGAAATGGCCAAGCGAATTACTCGCAGTAACACCTTGGCTGGCCAAGAGAATCCTATGGATTCTGGCGAGCCTAGGAACTTTGATGATGGAAGTCATTCTCCCGAGAATTTGAAGTCTAAATCTTCGTCTTCGTCAAGAATCTCTGGAACTAGCTTTCAAGAATACTATAAAGCAAAGATGGCAGAGATTGAGCGTATTGCAGAACTCAGAAAATAGTTGTTTAAATGCCAGTTAGTGAGATTCAATCTCAGATAACTGTTTCTTGATCACATTCTGAGGATTTCTCTAAACAGTGGAAAGATTCCTTAGAAGACAAATTCTAGGAACAGAAAGAGGAAATGTGCGAGTCATTCCAAAAAATGGAACATAACATAAGTCTTTACACCAAAGACTTGATTCGCAAAATGAACACTGTTCAATCTGAACAGAATCTAGATATTAATAACTCTACATATAGGGTATTAGATGAAATGTGTAAAAAGGTTCATGATTTGCATGTTTCAAACCAAAGAAATGGTGATAGGATCATCAATGACTTAAATCACTTTATACACGAGTCTTAAGGACATTTGTCTAAGCAAATCGCTAAGGAATTGGAGTTACTGCTCGATCATAGAGCAAAGAGGAAAATTAGTGAGCGAGGAAGTCCCCATTCTGTTCCCAGAGTGGTGATCTCGCCAACTTTGCCCTATATACATCAAATCACTATAGGATATACTAGTATAATAATGGGTTGTTTGACCCTGGGACATCTAGTGGAGAGAATCCATCCAGGTCCACCTTGAGGATATCCTCCAGGTGCGACCCATACGAACCCTGTCAATCCTGGTATTCCAACCAGTATGAATCCTCAAGGGTATCCACCCTCACCTGTGTCAAACCCATGCATGGACTAGTTCCAAACCCAGTGTTTCAAGGACCTGTAACTGCTGCACTAGTCCCTACGACAAAGATTCAAAATCCAGTTCTCCTGGGCCATCATCTTCCAAACCAAGCGAGCGTGCCCTATACAACCTAGTTCTTTGGGATTTGCGCAAATGTTCTAAGTTTTGCTGTCAATCCGCCAGGTACAACAAACCAGTATGGTAATCTTACTGGCGGGAATCAAAATGTTCCTAGAGTCACTCAGGAACAGATGGCTAACATGATTGAGCGAATAAATAGTCCTTTGCTACATTGCATTAATCGGCCAGTTTACAGGAAACCTTGTAACATCTCGGAATTTATATTATGGAAATATCGAATGAAACTAAGATATTTTGTATTGAAATCATAAGAAACAAATGTCTAAAACATCAATATAGAATGGTTGATAGAAGGTTGATGTGTAACCAAGGAAATGCTGAAATTAGCTTAGGAACAACCATAGCGAACGACCATAGGCTATTCACCAGGATGTTCCTGTTGGGTTTCCTACGTGTTAAAAATTTTTAGGCAGCGGAAATAAACACCAAGATCACGCAAGAAACAACCAAGATCAACATAAAATCAACTTAAACCATGCCATGTACAATCGGTTGACATAATGGTAACATAAAAACCAAAACTTTATGTATAAAGATCATACCTTTGCAAGCTCCTTCCTTGGCCGATTGTTCTAGGGCTAAAATCAATTAACTATCACCTTAGAATACTCCAAGGTGACCTCTATGACACCAATTAAGAATCCCAAGTGTGATCCCTCTACAGAAATAACACACAGATTAGCAAAATCGTGTACTAGCACAAGGGAAAAACGTATCACCTTAGTTCTGTCAGTTTCGGATGAGATTCTGATCAAATAGAGAGCACTAGGATGATTATATCACACAATCAGCCCCTAAAACTCACTTCACTCTTAAGAGAAGACCTAGAAATCACTAAGTTTGATTCCCTTGAGGGGCTCACGGTAATGGGATGGTGTTTGAAGGTGACGGCTTGCAACTCTCAAAAACTAAGTCATTTTCTCTTTCATAAAGCCTTTTAAAAAGAAGAGTTGTGCTAGGGTTAAGCACTTAACACTCCTAATCCTTTTAGGACTTGTTAAGTTTGATTTTAAAAACAAAATTTTTTCAATTTAAATGCCCCATTGCCGTGTTCCAATGTGAAGATAATTAAGAGATTGAATCTTTTAAATTATCT
>CANYCX010136519.1:0-10588 GCA_948193385.1 Breynia disticha f. nivosa
GAAGGATCGATCGGTAAATTGTATGATTGTATGTGATTTGGATGGTTCAAGTTATGAATGAGATGAAACATGGAAAATGTACGTGCCCTTGTGGCAAGGAGTCGTAGAAGCGGATTGGCTCGGAGTAGAACGGCTAGGGGACGGACTGTGTGGTCTATTTCCTTGTTCGTCTTTCCGTTGCCGACTTGTACAAGATCACCAAAAGAATATGTTTGAACTGTTGCTTGATATGATAATTAATACACCTAAACTATAGTGAAATTAGAGGAGGTTAGGCCAGCGACGCCGAAGGTTCCCCTGCGCATGTAGCTTAATAGCTAGTGAGGATCGCTTACTGAGTATTTTAAATACTCACCTTCTATTTTGCTGTTAAATATGTGCAGAGTAACAGGTATCAGGGACGGGACGACGTGATCGGCGAGGCTAGCGGTGCGATACTGAAGGTCGAGCTCCCAGGGGTTTGAAGATTGAGACTGCTTGTGCATGTTTTGTATCTATATATAATTCAGTATATATGAGACTGTCATATTAAATGATTTTCCTAGTTTTCGCATTTTAAACTCTGATGAACAAATGATTTGTATTTACGCATTGAAAACTATTCTTCTGCATTCTCTCACTCATACCACTTGTGTTTGATTAAATGCTTTTAAAGAAAAAAATATATAGGGAATTTTCTGTTTTTATATAAAAATGAATTTTTCGAAATGGGGCGTCACAAATTCATTTATTATTTTCTATCCCCTTTTATTCTTGTAAGGTATAATGAATCTCAACCATATGCTATATGCGGACTCTAGGTGCAGAACACCCTTGAACATTAATTTAAATGAAAGTACAAATCAAAAGACCATTGTTTTATAAAATGTAACCAAAACTTTAGTGTTTTGAGGGAAAATCCCACACAATAGGTATCAAAGCAAGGTGATAAAATAGTTTGTTTATATAGCACATCTTTAAAAAAAAAATGTGCATGAACTCCCTGACCTCAAAATGATAAACCACAAGAGCATCCAAAAAGAGCGTAGATAGAATTCAGTCTACACGACAACATCCCTAGTCTTTACACACAAGACACAACCACATAAAATGTGAGTATGTAACTCAATAAGCGTATGTCTCTCTCATCACTTACCTAACCATATAAAGTCTAATACACACATTCATTTAACATCTATCTTTCTAATTAGACTATCATTCTTTAATTCACGGAGTATTCTAAGTCAAATAGCCTTCTGGACCTAGATAACGTACGTTAGAAAAAGGCTTAACGTACGTTATTCTTAAGGCTAATTTCCAGGAAAACTAGCATTGAGTATCGTACGTTAAGAGCTCCTTAGTGTACACTATCCAGTTGCAGCAACCAAAATTTACACATTCAATTCACACCTAACACTTAGACTTTTCATTTACTAATTAACATCTCTGCAAGACATAATATATGTCCTCAACTTCCTCACCTACACATTTCTCAATGATGTTCATCACACCCTGATCAACACAGTAAAACATCCACATGGAATTACAATTCATCTATATATCGCATTTCACAACAATTCTACCCTATGCCTTTAACATAGCTCATACACTTTACCTTCCTATTAACACACAAATGCAAATAATTTAAAAAACAACACCAACATCCAAATACCAACATACCACATTTGTACATATTTAAATCAACAATTCAATTATCATAAAATCAAGCAACTTTGTAACCTCTAACATGTAAGCACGACACATTCAATCCTAACACTAACATAAGAACACATAAACACCACTCATTCATATTATCAACTCATGCTAAATTCTCATATGGTAACACAAAAGCATTCACATCATTTATCCAAAATATGTTCAATGCATATGCATCATATTCATGTCATGCCTTTTTTATTCTTTCTTAGTATCATATTTTCTCTCTAAGAGGATCGTCTCTCTCTTTCCCTTGGTTGATCAACCAATGTCCATATGCTTACAATCACTCAATCTCGTATGACACCACTTTCTATCCAGGACCCATTTTCTTCAAATCACTCAGTCTCACATGGTCGATTTCATCTTGTTGATTAACTGGAGTCACTGTGATTAAAATCACTCATTCTCACATGAGACCTTCCATTTTCTAGGTAAATGCGCTTAGAATCACTCACTCTCGCATTTACCAATCTTTATCCGGGGCACCTGTGATTAGAATCACTCACTATCACATTTCCCTTTTCTTATTTTTCTATTTAAATGGGTATTGATGTGCTTAGAATTACTCACTCTCACATTAGACCCTCTATCCATGGCATATGTGCTTAGAATCAGTCACTCTCACATGGCCATTATCACGTAGGTTGATCAATAGAGTGTCATTTAATGAACTCACCAATACCACACAAAATCGTTCTTTCATCCATACATACACATACTCATGCTAAAACCATAGAATACATTCATTTCATGTAGTCCAAGAAAATCGACATAATAAGACATTTTGCGCACATCTCAAGCATTGTCATCCAATAAGCACCTAAGCATACACACACATATCATATTGCACAAGCAAGGCATACAATTCCTTCATCATTTTAACATTTATTTCGGCATTTAAAGTCAACATACTTAACCATACATAGACTAGATATGGTTAAGTAAGTGACAGGTCATACACTTACCTCAAATCCCTAAGCGAGTTCATCTGGCGGTCGCTTCAGATCCTTCGTGGCTTCGGCTCCTGCAATATGGTTAAAATAATTTAACATGTTAACAATTCAGGATATCTTTTTGCCCTATAACCTTCAATTTCCTCTAACTCTTTAAAACCCCCTTATTGCCTAACCCTAAACCCTAATCTTTTTTGTTCTTTCCATATGATTCCTCTTTCTACAATGAGATTCACCTTAAACCCACAAATTTACCCCTATTATCATGATTCAACTTAGAATTTACCTCAATCGGGTGTTCTCATCCAACTTAGGCAAGAACAAAAATCTAATGAAAGGTAAGGATCTTGTGTATGTTTTGCTAAAATTTGTATCTGGATATAAGGAATTTATGTTTAGGAGACCATAGAAAGGTGCCTTAGGGTTTGAGGAATGTTTTAAGTGTTTTGGTTAAGTTTTCTCTTGGTTTTGGGTTATTTCTGTTACTTAAATGACACATTCATGGTCCTAATAATGTAGGTTCCAAAGAAATTAACGTACATTAGTCAACATATGTTATTAAGGTCTACCTCGAATAACGTACCTTATTTATCAAGTAACGCACATTATTCTTCAAGTTTCTAGAATGACGTACATTACCCTGAGGTCAATGTACATTATTTCTCCCTAATCTGCTGCATTCATTTCTTTTGACTCTCGTCTCACTTAACCTTGATCCCCTTTTGATTCCTAATACTCCTATCTTTGGTTTACCTTAATTTATACCTATTTTTGGGAATTAATTTTGAGAGGCATTACAAATTGGGTATTATCAATTAAAAATAATGCAAGAAGATATTCCAAAGACTACTTTTCAAACCTGGTATGGTCATTACAAGTTTTTAGTTGTGTCAATTTGTTTAAATAGTGCTCAAGTAACATTCATGGCACCGATGAATAAGATATTCCAATCGTTCTTTAATTAGTTTGTGATTGTATTCATATATGATATACTGATCTACTCGAGGAATACTAAAGAACATAATGAACATTTTCGAATAGTGTTGCAAACATTACGAGGAAAAAGTTGTATGCAAAAGTTAGTTTTTTTGGTTAGATCACGTAGTTTTCTTAGGATACAGATATTCAGACAAGGAATATTCTTAGATCCAAAGAAGATTGAAGCAGCATTGAATTGGAAACCTCCTAAAACTGTTACTGAGGTACATAGTTTCCTGGGTATGGTAGGTTACTATCATAGATTTGTAAAAGTTTTCTCGATGATGCTGCTCAGCTGACATAAATACTGAGAAAGAATGTATCTATTCAGTGGAATGAACAATGTTAGCAAAGTTTTGATGTTTTATAGTATATATTAACCACAGCTCCAATCCTTTTTATTCCTTTGAGTATTGGATGATTCTTCATTTACAATGACACTTAATATCAAAGACTTGGATGCGTACTAATGCAAAATGGGAAAGTTGTAGTATATGCCTCTAGACAACTTATACCACATGAAATGAAATACCCATAACATAATTTAGAACTCTCAGCTGTAGTATTCGCTCTTAAGATTTGGAGACATTATCTTTACAACAAGACATTTCAATATTTTACAGATCATAAAAGTCAAAAATATTTGATGACCAAAAAAGAATTGAATATTTGACAGAGAAGATGGTTAGAGTTGCTAAAGGACTATGATTGCACAATGAAATATCATTCTAGAAAAGAAAATACAGTTATAGATGCACTCAGTAGAAAGTTAAGTGTTGTTATATCTAGCTTACAGTTCACACATATGGCCAATTTGATAACTTTACGAATCTTGAATACAAAATTATAATTAATTGAATCAGGAGTGTTAATAGAAACATTAATGGTTCAACCATTGTTGTTAAGAAAAATACAAGCAACACAGAAGCAAGATAAAGAGTGTATAAGAATAATTGAATTTGTATCAAGATGTTTAGTACATCAATAGGTAAAGGGTGAACATTGGGCACCAAAACGTAAACTTCAGCCATTATCCAAACCTGTGTGGAAGTAGGAAATGACTATGGATTTTGTGATAGGATTATCACTTACACAATTGGAGAAAGATGCAGTATGGGTGATTGTTGATAGACTAACTAAATCTACATATTGTTTAGCGATTGAAATTGAAATCTTTTTAGAACAGTTAATATAGTTGTATATATGAGAGATAGTTTAATTACATTGTATTCCTATTTCTATAGTATTAGATAGAGATCTAATGTTTACTTCTAGAGTTTGGCAGATGTTACAAAGTGCTTTAGGTACAAAATTGAACTTCAGTACTGCTTTCCTCCATAGACTGATGAACAGACTGAAAGAATGATTCAAATGTTGGAAGAGATGTTACGATCTTATGTTTTAGAGTTTTAGGGTATGATTTAAATGTTGGAAGAGATGTTACGATCTTATGTTTTAGAGTTTTAGGGTTCATGGGATTGGTACAGTATTATTGATAAAGTCTGCTTATAATAACCAATATCACAATAGTATTGGTATGACACCGTATGAAGCTCTATATAAACAAAAATGTAGAAATCCAATTTTTGGGACAAAGAAGGGGCAAAAATAATTAAAGGACTTTAACTTGTATAAGAAACAGTAGAAAAATTAGAGCAATTAAAGATAAATCAAAAGCTACACAAGATAGAAAAAAGAGTTATTATGTTCACCGTAAGAAAGAAATGGAAAATGAAATAAGAGATAAAGTCTTTTTAAAAGTATCGCCCTGGAAAAGAATAATGAGATTTGAAAACAAACAAAAGTTAAGTCCCAGGTACGTTGGACCATACGAGGTTGTAGAGCGGATCAGTCCTTTATCCTACAGATTTACTCTACCTACAAGGCTAGTAAAAATTCACGATGTTTTCCATATGAGTATGCTTTAGAGATATAGATTATATCCTACCAATGTCGTACAAGAATCAGAAGTACATATAGTAAAAAACAACCTAAGCCAAAGAACCAGTACAGATTGTGGATTAGAGAATAAATCAGCTAAAAACCAAACAAATTCAAATGATTAAAGTTCTTTGGAAAAACCTTAATTTGGAAGAAGTGACTTGGGAGACCAAGGATAGAATGAGATGAGAGTATCCACATCTATTCACAGACAAATTTTATATAACAATTAATTCATTTCTACATAGAACTACATAGAATGAGAGATAATAAAGTTAGATACAAAATAAATAGAATGAAAGCAATAGTAACAATAGATGAGTGTGAATGTTTAGGAAAAAATTCTTTAAGGGGAAGATTTGTAACATTGCCGTCTTAAACCTATTGTTAATAGAATAATTAACATGATTAATAAAATTAAAAATTTACTCTACAAATCAAAGAAAAAGAGTGGTTAAGTAGGAGTTGATAGATGGTTGATAGAAAGTAGATGTAAAAGGGAAATGGAAGAACAATTGAATGTACAAGGGGTGGCAAGAAACTACACATTATGTGCACTACAACGTGTAATATACTACGCATTGTGGGCACTACATCATGTCGTATACTACATGTTGTAGGCACTATAGCATGCAGTACACTACACATTGTGTATACTACAACGTGTAGTGTACTACACGTTTTAAGCATTATAATGTGTAGTCTATAATGACCACGTGTAGTTGCTAAATTGTGGAAATTTCTCAAAATAATTAGGACTTAAAGCTTTAGGTGTCAAATTAGAAAATAAAAGGGAAGTTGGGAAGTGAATTGAGGCATAAAACAGAAAATGAACAATAGAGAAGGAGAAAAAAGTTTGAGAGATATAAACAGAGAGATTTTGAGAGAAAAGAAGCTACAAAATAAGTTAGGAACACGTGATTGATCGTAAGATCGAGCTGGGCATTGATTGGATTAATCAGTGTAGAAAACCATAGTTAATGAGCATAATTTATGAAGTTATATATTGAATTTATCTTAAATTTAGCTTAAATTTAGAAATTTTTAGCAATTGATGGAATATGGAATTGTTAGGATTGAAATAGGAGCATGCATATTAATATGTTCCTATATTGAATTTTATAGAGAATTTTGTATATGAATATATAGGACGACAAGCTACTCGAGCGGGACAGGATTAGAGTTCGTAACACTTTGAGTATTTCAGCTACCAGGTAAGTAATCTAACTCACTTTTTTAATATAAATTACGAATTGAATGGTAAAATACTAGAAAATAGATATGTGTATAAGTGATTGATTGGCAAAAGATATACGAATTAAGAGATAACATGAAAATAAGATATACAAGCGATTGAAAAATGTTATAGGTTATATGAATTTGAAACGTAAACAAATACATGACATGATTTACGAACAGGTACAAAATTGAGTTTACACGATTTGCATGATATATATGTATGTGATATTGGTGTTTTGATTTGCTTGGTGTTGATATAATTGATGGAGTGTATTGTTAATTGGTGATTTTATGATCGATCATACGACGATGGGAGTATATTATTGGCGATGGGTGATATTTATATATATATATTTATGCATGATGTATATTTTATATGAATTATTTCATACATGATTACGAGCTTATGTATTAAGTGTAATGATAATATGAATATGGAAAGTGCTACATGATACGTTATTACAAATTGCATAGGAATAGCTTATGTTAATATGATTATGATTTATATGATTACTCACTGTGTTTGCATCCCATAAATCTACGCTCGTATATTTTGTTTTCAGGACCAAGTAGAGAGTCAATGTAGGTTTTGAGATTTTTACAGGTGGGTCGGCTGATACTCCCAGTATTCTCTCTCCTCACCAGACACCAGTTATGATTTGTAATGTATTGACATTTACATGATTGTGTGTATATTTAGGATATTATACATAATATCATGTTTGTTGATAGGATAATTTGAGATTGCTTGCTGTTGTTGGATGTTGATGGTTTGATATGTATATATGAGTTTTGTTTGTTGTTTTTGGATAATTGTACAGGTTGAGGTGCATGTTTTTATATATATAATGAATGGTATACGTGTGAGAGATCATATTGTTGATTGTGATTGATTTGCAAGATTGATAATGGGTTGATTACGTACAATAGATCCACATAGGCTATACTTAAATGTTACAGGCTTTGTGTTGTACAAAACAGAGGGCGTATTATATTAACACAAGGCTGAACCCATAGGAGTGTTGCCTAATAAGATTTGTGTTTTTGTTAAATATTTAATCAAGCTAAAAAATATTTACATAGATTGCGAATATGTTTAAGAATATATCACAACATAACACGTACAAGTGTTTCAATTTACGAACAGGAAGAAAAAATTTTAATTATACGCTAAAAATAGTTAACGTGAACTGTAATTAAATGATTAACAGGATAATAAGGTTAGGATGTTTCAAGTTAAGCCTCCTTTCTATTCAAGGTTTATTAAAGTCAGATTCTTGCATATTTATGAGACTATGATTTTTATTGTTTCAATATCAATACTGCATTTATTCTATTTCTATTCTTTATTGTCTATTATTATTTCACCATTAACAAAATGGAATAATATTACTTCAATGAATGACAGGTGTCCAAGCTTCTTAATTTGGATAAGGTATTTATCACACTTAATGCAATTGATAGATTAAATCTTATGGGGTATTCTAGGGATTATTTAATGAATTAAAGAAATAGTTTGCAATGGTATACTAGAAATGTCAACGAATTTAGAAAAATTGGTTGTTGAGTGTGTCACCTGTAATTATAACTTGCTTGCATTGATCATATTGATTATATTGTGTTGTTTATGATCGAATTACCAGAACTGATATTTACCTTGGCTAGATTCTTCACCATATTGATTTTCGTTTTATTAATTTTGTTTCGTTTGCAAATTATTGATTACAACCAATTTATTTTGTTTAATCATTTTCATTGAGTGTTTAGTAATTGAACAAAACTTAAGCAATCCCTGTGAATTTGACCCTACTCACTATTGGCTAAAAGTATTTTGTTTATGTGTTCGATACCCATCAAATGTTGGCACCGCTGTCGAGGTTTGGTGAATAGGATTTTTTTATGTGTTTTGTTTTAATTTTCTTTTTTGTTTTATGTGTTCTTCTTGTTCTACAGGTGATTCGAAAGTTGATCATGAGATTGAGAAGACTACGAAAAGTTGCTAAATTACGTGAAGCATATAATTGCTAGAACCATTGATAATACAATCGAATATTTTTTATTTAGGCATTGGAGTTATGATTAATAACGATGTTTTTCAACCTGTTGTTAACGCATCACGTACTTAGCGTGAGTTAACTGCTCCACCAGTATCATAACAACTTGTGTGCATAACTTATCAGCCTTTAGTCGTATCCTTTTAACTGAAATTTGAATAGATTCAACTACTTCTTAAGTTCCATGGTGCTGAGAATGAAGATCCCAACATATATTTGAAGAAGTTTCACATTGTCTACTCTATTTTCATGCCACACGGAGTTTCTAAAGACCAAATAAAACTCCAATCTTTCTCATTTTCCTTAGTAGGCGGGGCTATGAAATGATTTTATTATTTACCTTCTAGTACTATTAATAATTGGCCTGAAATGACTTGTTGGTTTTTGGATAGGATCTTTCCAGCGTTCTGATCAGCTAGGACATTGCAACTGGTCGGGTTGGTCGAGTTGCACCTTTTCCCATTTTAGTTTGGGTTTCTTTGAGTCATTTTTCATTTTTTTTCTCAAAAGTTATCCAACCTGCCTAGAATCTTTTGTGTAAAATATTTTTTTGACATATCTTATATTTTCATATTTAAATAATCTTTACTATTAAATTAAAATATTATAATTACATATAAATAAATTATTAAACTTTCAAAAATAACTCAAAACACATATATAAATCCATATTCTCAAATGACATAATTTTATAAATATAAATCATACTTAGTTTGTAGCGCCCTAAATTTTAATTTAATTTCATTTGGAAATAAACTGAGTAAAAATGCGAATACATTCTTCACAAATTATTTGGGTATTAAGTCGTTGAGAATAGTTGAGAGTTGAGTGAAAGAATTTGAAATTGAGAGGCAATAAAAATAGGGATGAGTGAAACCGAGTAGAAGAGGGGAGTTCGAAGGGACAAAGAAACCAAATCACAAAGGCAAAACTGTCCAAATTAATTAATTGTAAACCTTAAAAGCCTTAGGTTTTGTTCTTCTTTCTTCCTCCACCATATGTGCACGTTACTTTCCTCCATTTTCCTCTCCCTAGTTCAAAACCCTAATTACCATCATTCTTCCTAAAAACCTACTATTCGGGAGTTCTGAAATCGGTCAGTGAGTGAATTTTGTAAGTTTTTCTTAGTTAATCTTGTAAATCCCGTTTTTCCCTATAACCCTAACTTTCTGACCACATTTCTCATTCGTTTGGGCTCCAAATTGAGTAAATAATAGCTCGTTGGAAAGCTTAACATGTATACTGCTTAGTAGTAACAATTTTTTGTGTTAATTTGTGATTTAGGTGGCCAAAATTGGTGATAGAAGGTAACCCATGTAAAGTGACGAATTTGGGGTTTTTCGTGCCCAGCATTTTTCCGTGTTTCGTTGCTTTAAGATTCTTTGGCATCCATTGATAGTGTTTTACGTGTCAATTTAATTGGGTAATGTTTGGTGAGAGAGATGGAAGTAAGGATAGGAATATGCTTAGGGCTTTCAAAAAGGAAACGTAGGAATTAGAAAGGTTAAGATGTTTAGCTGGTATGGGACATTAAATAATAGCTAAACAAACTAGTTTAGTACATTAATTGAGGTGGTAAGAAAAAGAAGAGAGGAAGTTAGAGAAGAAAATTAGACATTCATTTAGTTTCATAATCTAGTGAATGTGAGATTGATGTACCATTGTCATGTTGAAATAGGGAATTCGACTTATGACGGAGCCCGTATGAACCCGAGCCGCTAAGCG
>CANYCX010136534.1:0-14322 GCA_948193385.1 Breynia disticha f. nivosa
TTTTTTAACTTTTGGAAAATGAATAGATTTGATAATCCTTTTTTCTAAGGGCATAAATTCTTAGATTTAGGACAAAACATTACTCCTGATATCTCAATTTTTGCCCTTAGAAATGTGAAATATTGAAAGAATATTTTTTAACCAAATTAGAAATGTTTAAGAATAAAATTCACTATCATATATGAAAAAAATATATATAACATATACATGTGCAATGAATTAAAAATTAATTAATAAATAAATAAAATGGTTCGGACTATCAATCTCGAATTTTGTTTAACACAACAGAAGAATATCATAACCTCATTGAAAGCACGCTTATATTCACATACACTGCGCGTCGAGATTCGAACGATGTTTTACACTCGAAATTATCCCGGAATATCTAACTGACCACTCTATTCTAAAAGAAAAAAAAAATTAGAATTCTCATTTAAAATTCCACATTTACAAATCTGTTATGGTGTGATAGAAATGTGAAGTAAGACTCCTGTATATACATATATAGATGTTTAGGTAATGCTTAATGAATAATAAGTATTTTTTACTTAAAATTGTATTTTAGATCTTAAATTAAAATACTTCTAATTTATTTATTTCACTACATAAGTTATAATTAAGTTTATTAATTTAATTATATGTATTCAACATTTTATATATTATGGATGAATAAATTAGTCTTTCAGTCCGGGATTGAGAATTTTTTTTGGTTTAGAAATTTTAAGAAAGAGATCAGATTAATCTATGAACTAATTGCAGAGAATTTTTAAGAGACTTGATGTACCCGCAGGTCAGAGTCTGTAGGTCTCCTCTAATGCTGCTACGGAACTAAGAATTGAATCTCGCACCCTCAGTGTGCTAGTTGAGCTCTTTGTTGTTGAACTAGAGAACAAAGAGTAGTTTAGGAAATGATGCAGCTCATCGACTTTGGAAATATAAAGGAAGAAAGTGGTCCATTAATTTGGTGCAAATTGCGAATGGGAAACAAACTTGGAGAGATGAGGTGAATTTTAATATGAGGCTATTGAATGAGTTTTTTTTTTATTTTACTGAAAATATACAGTTTACGTAAAATGAAAATTGTTTTTACTGAATAAATGAATGACTCAGATTTATTTTTACTGCATTGAATGCTCAATATTTACTACATCAATTAGTCTTATCTTTAAAGGGACTCACCGTTAAAGTCCCCCATTGAAGGGGTAAGGGAAGAAGGTGCAGTAATCACAAATTTAGAATCAAAATTTCTCAACTTTGGCGTCTGCAAAAGGACAGCCAAGTTGGGCTGTACAGTTGAAGTAATAAAACAGAGTTGAGTTGATTTTTTTTGGTTCTAAACAATTTTAGAAAAGAGATTGGATTAATTTACGAACCAAAGACAGACAATCTCAAAGAGATCTGGTGAATCAGTCGGTCAAAGCCTGTATGCTTTCTTGAGCGTCGAACTCTGCATCGTCAACATACCGATTGACTTTTTTTATTGCTGAACTTACGGACAGAGTTAGGTAGATGTAATAACATTGATCACGTTCCAATTATTTGACCATATGAGAATTGAAAGGTAAAGCATCACATGCAGCTGTGATGGTCACCTCTCAGTCACTGACATTGCATGCGTGTGTACTCTTTTTACATCACGAGACAGCCTCTTTTTTCTATTCCAACACAACACGACAAGATACGAAATTAATTTTGTTCGTCTCTATATTTTTAAATAAATGTTCTTTTAAATTAAAAATTTTATTTTGAAATAAGTGTATTTTAGAAAATTAATATATATTTTTGAAAAATACTTCTTTTAAAATTTTATTGTATTATCGAAAAACTCATTTTTCTTAAACCACAGCTAAATAAAACTTTTCGGTATTAAATATTTTAGAACAATACGACAACAAATACTTCAGAACAGTAATTTTTACTATGGGCAGAATAGTCTTTCTATCAGTTATTAAAGTTTTTTTTTAATTCATGCATTCATTGTTAAAACAATAATTATTTAAAAATAGAGGGAGTATAATTTAATAAAAAAGAAAGGTTTACACTTATTTTAGATCCGTGTAATTTGTTTAAAATGAACGTATTAAACTAGTCATATTTTAATAATACAACCCCTTAATATCATAAACTTTGTAATTTTTAATTTTTTATATTTGTATTTAACTTATTTTATTTTATTTTGTTGATGAATATTATAAATGAATATTTATTTATTTTTAGTTAAAATTATTTTAAATGTATACATATTTGTGTATTAAAAATAGACTAAACGATTCAAACATGTTAAATTGCTTAATCAAGTTACATGAATCGTCAAACAGGTTAACGAGTTAAACATAATCTATTTATATTCGACAGATTGTAATCGTAACCCATTTTAAATTCGAGTCAAACAAATTCACCCATTTAGACACAACTCGATACGAATTACCCCAACTACTCTTTGCAACAAATCAAATCGAGCTGGAGCAGTTTCTAACGTTGTTGTTAATTCGGACAGGTTGTACTGGCAAACGTTTTTGTCTTCGACGACTTAAAAAAATATCTAAAGACTTCTAAAGTCGACTTTTTCTGTGTACTTTAAATCGAAAAAAAAAATTAATTTGAATCAAAAGTCCTTTCGATTATATATATAAACATACCACCATCTTTAAAATAATTGGAAATCATATATTAAACGTATTAGTTATTTTCAGGAATATATATATAAACATACCACCAAAAAATATAATTTAAAAAAATAAAATTTTAAAACGTAAAAGATATTTTTTACAAAAAATTAATTTTCGTTAAACAAGCATAGGATAAGTCTTCTTGAGTTATCGTGACTTACCAGTAAATCAGAGGTATGAAGTTGCTGGAAGATCCGTATTTTCCAATATGGTGTCGGAGGTTTCGTGACGAATGCATACACCTGAACCAGTAAAGAACTATCCATCTGGTGATCACACTTTTAGTTTTCAAACTTCTTATATTCCATTTTTGAAGAAATTCTTTGTAAAATATCTGGCTGTTAGGTTTGAAAACTAGGAAATTATTGCCGTAAAATTGATCCCCACTTACGCTATCATTTCCATTATGCCTAAAATTTTAAACTTTCATTTCTGAATAACAACCTTTATTAAGGTTTTAATTATTATCTTAAATAGCGCAAAAATAATAAAATGAAGGGAAGGAAATAGTATTGTTTTTGCTTCATAAACACTTTCTTCATAATTAATAGTCTCCTAGTTAGTCTTGCAAGTTAGAGAAGTTATTACCTTTTATGTGGGCTTAGAACGATGATGTATTGGTACAATCCTGATAATTAAGCTTGAAAGATAGTTGAAAATGGCCACTTGGGTTCTGGAATTACTAACTTCAGAGAGCATAATCTTCTCCATATATGCTTAACTGCTTTCCAAGACTGCTAATTATGAAAACCAAGCAACATAAAGAGTGATGTTAGAGCATTTTCGACGTCAATCATAGAATATTCTGCGACAAAAAAAGAATATAAGTGTGTATTTTTGGCTGGCATTTCAAACTTACTACAAATTATTCTTGGCCGGTGTCCATGCGATTACAGATTAGGTGGTATAAGGAAATGCTAATCTTGGATTATATGAATAGATTTTCGTAAAATCAGCTTAAAGGAGGTTAATTCCATGCAAGTGAAGATAAAGTAGCTACGTGGATGCTAATGTCCACAACCTTTTCCTAGCACAAGAAGAACAGAAAGCAGAACAATGCGATAAAATAAATAAAATTAACAGCTGGTAGGTCAATAATTACGTCCGACGTCTGAGTTCCAATTGGGTAGTTTAGAAACGACAAAAATGTCAAAAGAGAAAATGAATTCAATCACGTTTTGGCAGCTTAGGGCAGTTCAAGTTTTTAGTAACTGAAGAGGACATAAAGCATGAAATTTCCTAGCACGTTGGCCTATGACACGATAATGCAGGCCATTTGCTCCCAAAACAAAAAAACATGTAAGATCTTACAGGATTCATGTCTGATAAATGAGAGCCTGGTCCCCTGGAAAATGAAACCCACCTCTTAACTCCCCAAGAAATTTTCTCAAAGAGATGATTAATTTCCATTCTAAAGTGTGACACAAGTATAAGTTTAATAATGGAAAATCATACCCGTTATTGAGATTGCTATTGCCTGATGATTTTCTATTAAAAGACCATCTCATTAGTGAACTTAGGCTACTGCAAGTGTCAATCACAATCACCTTAATGTAACATGAAACAGATTAAGAGCAAGAAATTTAAATAATCATTTGAATTCATTGATCAACAATTGCTTTACCTGAAATTTTCTTATAACAACCCATTTGGAAAACTAATTGTAAGATGAGGTTGAATTGCAGTTATGCAGCCAGGTTTCAGTAGATTTTGTATACCTTCACAAAAGAAAAACACAGTTTCTGGCAGATGTTCGTCCATAATTTACAAAATTTGCACCATGCTAGTAGTAGTGGAAGATTTGGTGCATATATCATGGGAGTAACCATCATCACAAAATTGGTTCTCCATGAACCCATTGCCAGTAAGCTGATCAGAAGAATACAAAAAAAATTCTCCACGCTCACTCACTTTTGCTCAGGCTTTACGTTTCTCCGGATCTTCTCAAATATAGGATTTTCTAGTAGTTCTTTAGCAGAAGGCCGGCGAATTGGATCTATATCTAACATTGCCTGGTAGCATTCAAAAAATAATCAGATAAAATTGGCCTAATTTAATACAAAAGAGGACATGAATTACTTCTAAGCTTCTCATGGAACAAGCTGTTTCTGAGTTCTGACCGACCAAATGAAATTTGTGTAAATTACTTTAATAGATACAAAGAATCATCAAAGAAAGTGCAAAAGAATGTACATATGATTACCTTTAATAAGTTCTGAAACTGCAATGAATGACTGGGAAGCAGTGGTAGTTTTCCCTCCTTAAGATTAAGAAATCCAGATTCGGGCAAAGATGAGCCTCTAATGAGCTCATAAATAGCAACTCCCAGGGAAAATATATCAACTTTGTCAAGATGATTATAGTTTTCATTAAGGATTTCTTGAGGCATGTACCGTGCATCGCCCTCCTCAATTGGCAGACTCTGATCAAGGAGGGTTGCACATCCAAAATCACCAAGCTTATAAACTCCATTCTTAACATAAATATTATCAGGTTTCACGTCTAGGTGAGCAATGCCCCTCTCATGTGCGAATCTCAAAGCCTTAGAAATCTGCCAGATCCCACATGTCAAACAAAGATCCAGTCATAAAATGGAGTTTTGCAGTTGAGATGTTAGAAAATGAAAAAAAAAATGTTGCTAGTTTAATCACGGAATAATACCAAATAATTTGAAGAGATGAGCTAGTAAATATAGTAATAACATTTTGGAATCCATGAATCTCTCACACACATAAAAAAAAGAAGCTTCTAATTAGTTAAACTCCATTGTGAAACATTGAATCTTAATTTCTGTACTTTACTAGATGGCAATCAACGAATCCAGGGACTCTGCCTCTGCCGCCAATTCTCATTTTATGGAACAACCTAATGTAGCCTGTATTTAAATCACTAACCATAAGTTATACTCCTAAAGGTAGAGAGAAATAAAATATTTACCTGATGCAGGACTTCCAATATTTCTCTTTCTGTGAATGACTTGGAAAATTTATTGATGGATAAACTGTGATCACAAAGTTCCATCTGAATGTAGAGCTGCTCATTTTCAAACCATGAAGAGTAGTATCCAACAATGTTTTCATGAAATCCTGTAATGTATTTCATGAGTGTCATGCTTTGATGCAAAGAATATGATAATGTTTTACACATAAACTCTTGCATTGATCTAAACAATCACAAACCTAAAGCTGCCAAAGCTTGAACCTCCATTAAAGCTTTCCTCCTGCATGATGCAACACTACTTGTAAATTGTCTATGTCAATTATTGAAGATCTAAATGCAGGTTAAATTACCTTTCTGCATCATGATGCAACAGCCTTGTGCTATGTTTGACAGCATATAGACAGCCGTCAATTCTCTTTAGAACTTTAAAAACACGACTAAAGTTCCCCGTGCCAATTTGCTAGAAAGGCAGAAAGTACAAACAGCTTGTAGACGCACCAAAAGATAATAATCTTCAATGAAGCACTAAAGAACTAACTAATTTTGTACCTGAATCTCATGAAAATCCGTGTGATATCGAGAAAGGCCTTCTCTGCCAACAATTGCAGGGAAAAAAACTGCATATTGAAGAATGAAACCCACAAAGATCAAAAACTATTCCTTTAAAAACACAGGGAAGAATGAAACCTTCTAATAATGAAGCACAACTTTACCAGAACATTTTGATCTCCGATTATCAAACAGATCCACATCCGCATTAGAAGAATCCATTGCATATGGATTCTTAATACAAGGAGGAGGCATAACTCGGCAGCGCAATGCAACTGCAGATTGTGGTACATAATTTTGACGCTTCTCAGTTCCACCAACAGCCGGTTTCACAAACTCTTCTTCCTCCACGCCACAAGCATCATTTTCAAGCTCCATGTATTGCTGGTCTGACAAGATAGGGCTAAAAGCATCACTGGAAACACCATCATCGAAAACAGCTGCTATGCAAAAACAAATTAGCCCACGCAAAATTATTAGCACTGCACAGTAGCAAACACGGACTAAACCGTAACATTATAGAAGTATTACCCTGCCGACGTTTCCTGGATTTAACAGTATTCTGTTTTTCCGGTGACCTAGGGCACGGAATATTCTCCTAGATGAAACACAACGGGAAAGAACTCATTTCTAATTTTAGCAACATTTCAACACAAAGCAACGCATAACAAAACTAACACTCTTACAAAACCTCACCTTATTACAATCAAATCCATTCAATAAAATCTGATTATCCGGCGTAATATAGTCAGGAGTACTGCATCCACGATTCACAATCAACAAATCAGTTAATCTACAGTACCTAATTACACTAATCAATTAAAAAATCTAAAAAAAATACCAAAAGAAATCCTGGCTGAGTATAAAATCCTCAGTCTCAATGACACCGTTCGAGGGCGGTAGGGAGGGATTGAGGTTGAGGTTGAGGTGAGGTGTGTCAGCTTCGGAATCCAGAAGGTTCTGGAAATGAGAAGAGGTTGATGACGTGGCAGCAGAGTTTTGGAGATGGAGTGAGACTTGTAAATGTCGCGATAATGTCCCTTTCATTTCAGTGTTTGAAACTCCTCTTCTCTTCCTCGTCCTCTTCATTAATCACCTTCTCTCTCAGATCTCCTCCTTAATTTTCTTTTATCTTCTTTTCTTCGATTATTTGCTTTAGGAAATTTGAAATTGCCGGGCTGAGTTTTGTGCGGGAATAATCAGAAGCGGGAGAGTGTACTGTTAGGTTTTTGAAAATGCGATCCGTACTGTTTGGTTTATATGTGATTGGGTAATATTTAATTTTTCGTAGTGGACCACATTTGCTGCGTAGTATGTAAGTTTTTCACTGTTGTTTTTTAGCGGGAGACAAACAAAGAGAGAGGCGCGACTTTTTACTTTTTCTGATAAAAATTAATTACTCTTTGGAAAGAAAAAAAATAAATCTTAATATTCCTAAATTAATCTCTACTGCTACAAGGAAACCCAAATGTGGAGTGCGAAGGGCACCAAATGTGGCGGCAAAGAAGTTTTGAGGTGAACTTAATTCTCAGTTTCTTTCCCCCGAAATTTTCCTTTTCACTGAATTGTATTGCTTGCTTTTTAGCTCTCTAATTTTTTTTTTGCTGGATTTGTTTGATTCTTCATTTGTAGAGGGATATCGTTTCTGATGATCAGAGCATTTCAGGTGACCTCAATTCTATTTTTTTCAATTTGGTTTATGGTGCGTCGGATTTTGTAACTGGTTTAGGATTTGTTTGGTTAATGTTCTGCAGATGAAGAAGAATTGAGTCGAGGAGAGAATGCGGCTAATTTTTGTGGAAATGTTGAGGAAATTGTAAGTATTTTCACTTTGTGTAGTTACTATAAGTTCAAATTGCTCGTGTTTTTGTTGTGATGTTGTCAATAAATGAATTCAATAGGAACCATTGCAACTTCAATCACGGCTGGAGATGCTTAGAGGTATTTACCTCGAGAAAAATGCTCGTTGATAGTTTCAATTGCCTTGGATGTTTCATGTTAGCGCGAACTGTTGTTGAGTATTTTTTTTTTGGCGCAGGGAGGGATTGTATACATTCCGAAAGTAAAATTGGCATTCCAGAGGTGGAGTGTACTAGTCACGTACAGTTGCATGTCTTCTATGAATTGTAATTTGCCATTGTGTTTTGAAAATATAAACTAAAGTATGATGGTTTTACTCTGATTAGAATGAGACAAGTGTGTTCGAGGAAGATGAAGTTGAAATGCCTGATTTCCCTGAAGAGGGTGGGCTTATGAATGATGAGATTGTCTCCATTGATGAGGTACATTCTAAATCCAAGGAAGCTGGTTTGTAAGTTTTCTGCTGATTTTAAGTTTCTGTTGGTGCATCTGTATGAATGGAATACTTGACTAACTTCCTACTGGCAGAATAGTTGTGCAGAGAAAGATGAAGCACATGCTTGGTCTGCAGCACACAAAGAGGCTGGAGCACTCATTTGCATGAAAGATAATACACCACCTTCCGCTTCTGGCTTCTGCAAAGAAAACAAATATAGAAAAGGTGTTCTCACCACCTTTGATCCGCATTGGAGCGGATTTGTACTCGCTCTGGTTTCTTGAGTCCAAATTGCTTAAGGTATATTTATTTTATGGTTTGCAGGTATCATGGGTAAAGTCAAGCCTAAGTTTTCATTTCAATTTCAGTCACACAACAAGGGTGGACCCTTTAAATCTTTTATTTCCAATGATGATGATGACAACTATACATCGAACGAATGTAGCAATCTGCCTGGACAATCAGGTGCATATCTTATGCAACAAGAAGATTCAAACAGAAGAAACGAACAGCAGCACGAGAATATGCTTCCTCGAGAGAAAGCTGTTGGGCATAGTTTTGTAGAACATTCAATGGCTGAGATTTTAGATGGCCTACAGGATAGGAACAATATGCCAAGAAGAATTTCTAAGATGGTTTGATTTTTGGACCATCAACAAAATTTCTCCTCACTTAGGTTATCTACTGACTGTTTGACTTGGTTTTTTCCAGTTTCGCAGAACAAGAGAAAGCAGGGACAAACTTGTTAAAATAAATATACCCTTGATCGAAGACGATGAAGACCAGCCAGAGTTGGTGTCCAGTGGATCGTCTAGTGATGGAAACGTATTAATTGTGCACAACTGCTTTCCTATTATTCATTCTTAAAATTTTATTGGATGCAGAATACATCCTTCTTCTTAATTTACAGGCCTGTGATCAAAACAAGAAGCTTTCTGGCTTGGAGATGAAGAAGGAAACCATGGCTGATCGATTTCACAATGCTTTAGCTGCAACCTCTGTGAATAATGAAGGGGAAATTTTCATGGTCCCTAAACAATCTTGGTAAATTGTTGATCAGATTATTGTCATTCGAGCTTATGTCATGTGAGTCTGAATGAGAGATTTTGCAGCCTGGGGTTGTTTGGAAAGTTGCAGCAGGTTATGCAAAGGGAAAAGGACCATGATACTGATTTCCTTCAGAAGCTACAAAATGAAGCAATTCCAATGAGTAGTGCCTTCGAAATACTTTTACTTCTAATTCATTTATCATTGTTTAGTTCTAGCTATACTGATATAAGCAAGCAAATGAGCTTACACCTGTTGTTTCAATTACTAATCGTTCCACCTTTTGTTTCAATTACTAATCGTTCTTTCTTATTTTACAGGTGAATTGCACTTTATTGTTGTAAAGATTCTGTCAAAACACTTGGAAGGAAAGCTGACAGTTTGCCAATGTTATACTGTTGAGAACATGGAGGCTTGTGGTCAAGTTAAGGACAGATTTAATGATTTTTTTTCCTCATGCTGATCTTGTTACTGTGCATTAACCATCTTAAAGTCTGTTGAATAATGTAAACCTAACTTCCACTTTCTTAATTTGCAGGGCTCCCAATGGTTTGAGAAATCTGAAGCGGTGATTAAGAACGAAAGGAGGAGAGTTATTTTCAATCCAAGAATTTGTAGTGATGTGGAACTTGAAGTTGGAAACTTGATTCGAATTCACTCTCCATGGTATTGTATATTCCAATTTTCACTTGCATGGTTCGACTACATTTGTCTTGGGAGGCCTCTATGTTGAATTTGTTTTTGGCAGGAAGGAGATTCGGCTCAAGGAAAATGATGAGAGTGTAATTCTATCTGCATATTTCTCCCATGTTGTTATGTGATCACTGTCGGGGCATTTTTAGCGAGCAATACACACTGTTGCAAGTTATAGCCACAAATGTTAAAGTGAATACTGCATGGGAGAATGTTTAGCATGTGCGGGTAAGTGGCTACCGATTCTTATCTCAACGAAATCCTGTACAAGTTGACTGACGAAAGAGAAGAGATACTGCAAAGCTGATTAGGAAATATCCTTCCTGTGGTGCAACCAGCTGCTCCTCAGAACAATGGCAATGGAGTATCTGAATTATGGGGTTACAGTCGATTGTGGTTTGTGAATTCAACCAGAGTTCATTGCATTGTTCCTCTAACAGATCACCAAAAAAATAAATCTAGCTTTGTCACTTTGTTCGTGAAACAACTTTGTGGTAGTTAATTTCGTAATCCAACCTAACCCTCTTGACCAATTCAACCACAAACCCAACGAAACAAATCCAACGGCGATAAATGATTGGAAACGAAACAAACCAAAAGTCCTCTTTTTGTCCGTACGCATAAAAAGCTGATTAAATTTTAATCACACATCAAATTTTATTTAGAGTATAATATTGAATTTAATTTGCGTTGTAACGAAGGTGTTATTCAAAAATTTTTTTCTATCACATCTACAAAAAAGATTTCTTTTGAGTAACAAGTGGCAATAATTTTATTTCATTATAAATGTATTAATAAAAATAAAATTTTATTATATTTTTATTAATTAAAAATCTTAAATTGAACTATAATTTAACATTAATTCGAAATTTAATCTTATCCCATCAGGCAAGACAAACGTATCCGTCCCCGTACCGCTACGATATTTTAATGACAATGACAAATCACTCCTCGCACCAACACTGACTTCATCACTCTCTTTGAGGACAAAACAGTCATTCCATGCGTCATCTCTAAATTAGTCTCTCCCGACCCACTCTCCCGATCTCACCTCCACAATGGCCACAATCTCTGCCTACTCCTCACCACCATGGCCCTCACAAAACCCCAACTCCCTCGAATCCCACGAATCTACTATCACGGCTCAAGATTCCAGTTCCCCAAACGCTAACCCTGATTTGCACTCTCCTCTCTCTCCACCGCAAAACCCCTCAACTTCGCCGCTCTCGCTCCTCCACCTCTCCTTCAACCAAGACTACGGATGCTTCGCTGCAGGAACCGACCAAGGCTTCCGCATCTACAACTGCGACCCCTTCCGCGAGATCTTTCGCCGCGATTTCGACCGCGGTGGCGGCGGAATCGGCGCTGTCGAGATGCTCTTCCGATGCAATATCCTCGCTCTCGTGGGCGGCGGTCCCGATCCTCAGTATCCTGCCAACAAGGTGATGATTTGGGACGATCATCAGAGCCGATGTATCGGCGAGCTTTCTTTCCGATCAGAAGTTCGATCGGTGAAGTTGCGGCGCGATAGGATAATTGTTGTGTTGGAGCAGAAGATTTTTGTGTACAATTTTGCGGATTTGAAGTTGTTGCATCAGATTGAAACGATTGCGAATCCGAAAGGGCTTTGCCTTGTTTCACAGGGCGCGGGGTCGTTGGTGTTGGTGTGCCCTGGCCTGCAGAAAGGGCAGGTTAGAGTGGAGCATTACGCTTCAAAAAGGACAAAGTTTATAATGGCTCATGATTCTAGAATTGCGTGTTTCGCGCTTACTCAGGATGGCCAGTTACTTGCTACTGCTAGTACCAAAGGGACTTTGGTGCGGATTTTTAATACTGCTGATGGGACCCTTTTGCAAGAGGTATATAATATTGCTTTCGCATTTTGAAGTTTATTCGTTGTTGAATCGATTCGTACAGATTGTGCGCAAATTTGAATAGTTGGTCTACGTTACGAAACTGATTCGTATAGATAGTGCTTGGTGGTTGAGTTAGTTGAGTCATATTGGGTAGTGTTTGTGGTTTGATGAATGTTTGTATATGTAGCATGGTGTTGAAATGGAGGTGAGAGAGTTTGTTTTATTATGATGTTATGAGGGTTTTATTTTGTTGTTTGCTTTTGTTGCAGTGAAAGAATTATGAGTGCTGGATTTGTTTTAAGTCATTCGCCGGTTGTGTTCAGTTGGGGTCTTGTTGGAAGTTCAGACTGTGATTTACTTACTACTCAGTAGTTTTTGAGTCATGTATGAGTAATCACTCAACTCAAATTTGTCAATTTATATTGTCTAGTTACTTGTTCGGATTTTTAGATTGTACAAGGTAATAATTGCCAGAGATTAAATGTTTGTATGCTGTTGAGAGTTGCGACTGGTGAACTTTCATTTGTTGTGATCCTTTGAAACCTTTTTTGTTGTTTGCATTTATTTCTGTATTAAAATTATGGAGGTTAGCTTCTGTTTAAGTCATTCACTTATCTTTTTTGCTTGGGGTTTTCTTTGAAGTTTTACTTGTAAGTGATATTCAATAGTCTTTGAATACTTATGTTTGCACTTGCAATTCAAATTTTTCAATTTATATTTATAGTTAGTTTGTGTTGTTGTTATTATGAAGTTTCCTTTTTTTTTTCCTGAATATTTTGCTGTAGAATAACTATGAAAGGTTGATTTGGTTTAAGTCATTTGCTCGTCTTATTCACTGGGGGTTTGCTTTGAGGTTCCATAGTTGATATTTATTGATTCATTTATTAATTTTTTGTGTTTCTGCTGGTAATTCAAATTGGTGAAGCTATATTGTCTAGTTACTGGTTTTGATTTTCTAATTATATGATGGTGGAGATTAAACATCGGCGCATATGTTGGAGCGTGTTGTGACCGATAACTTCAATTAGTTGTGATTTAAGAACCTTTTTTTATGTTGTTTGCATTTGTTGCTGTAAAAGAATTATGAAAGGTAGATTCAGTTTGAGTCATTTGCTTATCTTGTTCATGTGGACTCTTCTTCAAAATTTGTACCATATTATTAAATGTTCGGTAGGGTTGAGTCTGGTATGCGCATTTACTAATGCAGGTTAGAAGAGGTGCTGATAGAGCAGAGATTTATAGCTTGGCATTTTCCCCAACTGCACAATGGCTAGCAGTTTCAAGCGACAAAGGTACCGTGCATGTGTTCAACCTTAAGATTAATCCAGGATCCCCTGGAACAGAGAGGTCTCATAGCTCAATGGATCCTAATGTTAGCGCTGCGTCGCCTGGGTCGTCTCTTTCATTTTTTAAAGGTAAAATGCCTTCTTTTTTTTTTCATTCTGTACATGATGATGTAAACGCTACATTTAATGGTTTCCTCTTGCAGGAGTTCTACCAAAATATTTCAGTTCCGAGTGGTCTGTGGCTCAGTTTCGCTTGGTTGAGGGTTCTCAGTACATTGTTGCCTTTGGACATCAAAAGAACACAGTGGTAATTCTTGGCTTTGATGGAAGGTAAGATGAAGTTGTTGCTGCATTTTAAGAAGCTTTATGTACTTCCCCTCACAATCCCCTTGATGTGGTGTTCAATTTATTTACAGTTATGATGGTTGTATGTAGAGTAACGCAAATTGTTGTGTGAATGCAGCTTCTATCGATGTCAGTTTGATCCTGCAAAGGGTGGAGAGATGGTTCAACTGGAATATCACAACTTTTTGAAGCCAGAAACAACCTTCTGATTCATCTACACTTGTTTATGTCATATATCCTATTCTTTTTGCTGTTATTAGTATCTTAATTCTCCTGGTTTAGATGTGGGGGTGATTATACTGTGCTGTAAATATGTAACTAGAATTGTATATTGTGTCCTTTCCTTAGGAAAAAAAAAACCAAAAAGATGAACGAGATTTAACTTGTAATTGTGGTCTGCTTGAGCTGTCGAACTTGGTTATAATGAACCAATTGCAAGTGTAACGTTTTATTGTTTAACTTGTATTTATTTACAAATCTCAAGACGATCTTGTTCACATCAAGTGACTTAGTTCTCATGCAACGTTTTATTTTAATATACCACTGAAGGACCATTTATGAAAATCATTTCTGTTGTGGACCTGCAAATTTCAGAAAAATAGCTTACATCTCAAGAAATAAGAGTCCTGGAATCACATATA
>CANYCX010136537.1:0-21938 GCA_948193385.1 Breynia disticha f. nivosa
TTTCAGACTCGAGTATCGAACCCTAGAGACTTAGTATAAATACTAGCAATCCTTCTTAATTGATTAACTAACAAAATTAAGAGGTATGTTTTTACTAATCTAAGCGTGCAATAAATTAAGGAGATGCCTAGGTTTGAATTCTCGTCAAATTAACAATTAATTCTCATAATTGCTTAACATGTAAATCACCAACGAAATCAATCAAACAAATTATTCCATCGATCACCTAGCTCTAGCGAGATCAAAGGTTTAATTAGTTCGATTAAATTCTAACAATCTAAAATCGCCATTAGACTCTTGCTCAAGTAATCTAACATAAACTCAATTCTCTAGATCTCTTTTGGTCAAGTAGATAATCCTAAGAGTCGAGTCGCAATTAAAGAAATTCAATTACTATCCTATCAATAACTACTAGAATTATTTCTCCACAAATGCAGCTAGAATCTTGCTCAAGTAATCCAATGTAAACTCAATTCTCAAAATTACTCTTGTTCAAGTAGATAATTCTAAGGATCGAATCGCAAATATCGATACACAATTCTAACAGTTAAATCAATTAACAAATCAACCACCTAGTTCTAGCGAGGTCAACCAGTTAATTAATTAAGAATTATCTCATATAAAATGAATACACCGGTAAATATTCATTTAAAGCACAATTCAACGATAGGAAGTAAATAGCAATAAAATATACGACAATTATGACAACCTATCATAAATTCAACGGTTCATCATCCCTAGGCATCAAACTAAACTAACAAAGCATCATAAAATTAAATCCAACCAATAGTAATTAATTATAAACATAATCGACATAAATAAAATAAACAAGCTGAATTGTAAATTATGCTGAAAATAAACAATGCGATAAAATGTAAATAATGCGACAAATTAATAAAACAGTAAAAATATAAATTCACAAAATTCACTGAACCGTAAAATCTCAAACTAGCTCTCCTAACAAACTAAGCCCTAAAACTAAAAAATGAAACAAAAGCTCCCAGAAATCTCGCAGCACCCATTCTTATAGCATTCAGCAGAGTACGCGGGGTCGGGTCGACCCCGCGTCTATTTTCCTAAGTACGCGGTGAAAACACAAACAACGCGGGGTAATGCCTACCTCGCGTACTTTCACTCTACTCCGCGTAGAACGCTGTTTCTCTCGTGAATTGGCACAGTATTTTCATCTTTTTGTTCCAAAGAGTGCATATGTCATCCTACAAAATAAGAAACAAATATAAATAAAAACGACATATTTTTGTACCAAAATAATAAAATGACAATATAAAATCAATCACAAAAAATACGTCAAAATAGGGTGTTATCACTGTGAAACAGGACAAAACTGATGAGATGGCATTACTACTTTCTCCTTGCTCACTTGAACCTGTGAATCATGTACAACATTAGGTTTAGTATCAGGACAGATCACCTTAGCATCAACTTCATGAGACTGAACATGCATTGACACCACAACATTCTGAATATTGTTGACGTGTGCTGTTTGGTTAGAACTTCCAGCATTTTTATGTAGAAGCTTATAACCAGGCAGATACTCATGCTTCTTATAGCATTTGTCAATAGTGTGTCCAAGCAAGCCACAATACGAACACAGAGGGCGCTGACGTTACTGTGTGTATCGCTTAAAATTTTGATTAGGATTCATCCTGTTTCAGGCCAAATTGTTGATGCTTATGACTGAGGTGACATCATAATGTGTTGTTTGTCTCTCAAACTGCACCACCATAGAGAACACTTTGTTGATAGGAGGAAGTCGATCGATTAACATGATCTGTGACTTCAATGTGTTGAAATTCTCATTCAGTCCGCCCAAAAACTGAATGACACAGTCTGTGTTCATGTACGTCTTCACAGTAGTGACAGCTCCACAAGAACATTTTGGATTGCAGGTGTACTGCGATGCGGGAGGCAAATTGAAAAGTTCATCCCAAAGGATCTTCATCTGAGTAAAATACTCTGTTACATTTAACGAACCTTGACGATATCTATAGATTTCTTCCTGTAGATCTGAGAGTCGAAACTGATCACCTTGCGCAAAACAATCTTTCAGATCTGTCCACACTTCTGTTGCTTCATCAATCCAAATCACACTTTGAGCTATTGATGGAGACACAGAATGGAGGAGCCTAGAATGAACTAAGGTGTTGCATCTTTGCCAAACAGAAAAGCTAGCATGACTTGAGTTAGGAGGTTTGATTGATCCATCAACAATGGAAAGTTTGTTCTTCGATTGCAAAGCCATACGCATTAATCTTGACCAAGTGTGGTAATTGTTTCCAATCAGAACATTGAATACAAGGACTAACGAGGGACTCTCACTAGGGTGGATGTAGTAAGGACTAAGAGGTGAGTCAGCTTCTAGATTTGGTACTGCAACTAAAGCTTCCATGGAGATGAGCTAGATCAGAATGAGGGAGCGTGCTCTGATACCATAATAGTAAAGTTGAGAGAAGGAGAGTGATTGGTGTAAGAGGTGAGAGAGAAAGATATTAATTAACTTGTGTCTTTCTCATTAAATAAAATGTAGAGTCTAATGAGGTTTATATACATTCTGAAAATTCCACCGACTTAAAGTCCACCTACTTAAAACTAGCCAAAATCATGAATTAAAAAAAACAATAAAAGAAACCAGGTATTGCTCTGAAAATCCAATTTGGTAGCCTTGATATAAATATATATTGAATATTGAAAAGAATATTAAAGGTGAGCATTTGAATAAAAATTTTAATATTTTTCTGAACTTACAATACAATGAGAGCGATGTTACAGCCACACTTTAAAAAGAGATACAATGAAGGTCACATTTCCAAACCACTTTCCTCAACTTTTTTTAATGAAGCACTATAGACTCACACGTAGCTTTCTTCTTATATTACAAGGATTTTTCTCAATTAATATCATTTTTATTTTATGGGATGAATTACTATTTTATATAATTTAATAAGAAGTTTTTTATTGTTTATAAAAAAAAGTAACTAATTTTTTTTACTGGAACAAAGAGGTGTACAAATCAACTCTTTTTATTTTTAAATTAAAAAATCTATAGTTTTATAGGTTTTCGTACTCTTTTATTTAATAAATGTTAAACCTTGAAACCCTAAAAATTTAATAAATAAAATTGAAACTTTATTAAGATGAATAAAATTGAAGCGCTTGCATTCTCTGTATTACCGTGGTTGCTGACATAGAGTTAATTGATATTTATTCTTTAGATATGGTCATTGCTTCTTCTTCATGTAAAGTTCACAACCAGTAGATCTTCTATCTTCGCACGGCATTGCTCCATCTGGTTTTCATCTATTGCAAAAAAATTCCCACTATTTTCACATGTAGGACCCTGGGTTGTCTTAGTCCCAGTATGACTGATCATCCCCTCAGACCAACTGCAAATCATTGCGTTAGTAAGCTATTATCTCGCAAACTAACTAATCAAACGCGGGGTTCCTTTAAAGAAAGATTTATTTAGATCAAGAATGTTGATACACTAATCTATGACGCTAATTGTAAATGAAACTCTGAACTCCAGATTGAAAGTTAAAATCCTGTATCAACAAATGGACTCCACCACTTCTGCTTGATATTTTTGTAAGTGTATCAAATCTCAATGTGAGTTTATTGATGAATGACGGTGAATATATAGAGTTACAGACAGTGTTGTATATACACGTAAATACTAGCAAGAGTTGGATACATGGAGAAGTTATCGTGTCGTGTTAGTAGAAGTAGTTTGGTGCTGGTGGAGTCCTAAGGCAAGATATCCTTAACACTCCCCTTCAAGCTCATGGGAGTTTGTCGAATCTTGAGCTTGGACCGATGTTTCTCGAACGTGGCTCTGGAAAGAGGCTTGGTAAGGAGATCAGCAATTTGGTCAGTAGAAGAAATATAATTTACTCTAAGCAGGCCCTTTGAAACAAGATCACGAACGAAATGAAATTCTATTTCAAGGTGTCGTGACCTTGTGTGGAAAATCGGAGATCTAGTGAGATAAGTTGCGCCAACATTATCACATCATAGCTGAACAGGTGCGTTGGGAGGAAAACCAATTTCTTTGAGAAGAGAAATCAGCCATAAGACCTCACTGGTGGCAGTTGCTAAAGCTCGATATTCAGCTTCGGTTGAGGAACGAGAGACGGTTTGTTGTTTCTTGGAGCTCCACGAAATAAGGTTATTCCCAGAGTAAATGGCATAGCCAGATGTTGATTTTTTGTCAAGTTTATCTCCACAAAAGTCCACATCACAATAAACTGAGAGATTGAGGGTGGAGGATCGATCAAAATGAAGGCCCATCGAAAGTGAACCAGCGATATAACGAAGAATCCGCTTGACGGCAACCCAATCTAACTGAAGAGGCTTGTGCATGCGTTGAGAGGCTCGCTGGACAGCATGGGAAAGATGAGGACGGGTGATGCAGAGATATTGCAAACTACCTACAGTTTGTCCGTAGACTATAGCGTCGAAGGGTTCGTTGGAGTTGGAAGTTTGAGAAGCCGACTTGATTTTTTATGGAGAGCAATCAATTGGGGTACCTACTGGTTTAGACTTCAGCAGGTTGGTGTCTGACAACAGTTCAGTGGCATAATTGGACTGAGAGAGTAGTAAGCCGGTGTCAGTCCAAGTGGCTTCTATACCAAGGAAATTGTGCAAACGGCCGAGATCCTTGAGAACAAACTTTGTGCGGAGCTTCGAGATGATGGTTTGAATAAATGAGGTAGAGGAGCTTGTGAAGAGTATATCATCGACGTAAATTAAGAAGTAAGCGCGGACACCATTTATGTTGTAGTAAAACAAGGATTGATCCGTGTGAGAACCCCAAAATCCAAAGGACAAAAGTGCATTGCGGAGGCAAGTAAACCAGGCCTGAGGCGCTTGTTTGAGGCCATAGAGGGATTTTTTGAGTAAGCAGACATAATTTGGTTTGGAGCTATCAATAAAACCTACTGGTTGCTTCATGTAAACTTGTTCATCCAGTGTGCCATTAAGGAAAGCATTGGAGAAGTCCAATTGAGTGACATTCCAACCACGCGAAACAGCAAGAGTTAATATTAAACGTAGCGTGGCTAGCTTAATGACTGGACTAAAGGTTTCTTTGTAGTCGAGGCCAGGACGTTGATTGAAACCTTTTGCAACCAGGCGTGCTTTGTAAGTGAGGAGAGCCATCCGGAGGGCGTTTGAGTCGAAAGACCCACTTGCATCCTATAAGATTTTTGGCTCGGTCAGGAGGGACTAATGTCCAAGTGCCATTGCGAATCAATGCTTCATATTCAGTGAACATAGCGCGACGCCAAGAGAGGGATTTGTTGTCCTGTGTAAATGAGGTTGGCACGTCAATATTGTGCACTGTAGCAGCCAAAACACGGGGCTTGAGAGATCCAGTTTGTGATCTGGTGACCATCGGGTGGGATTTGGTCATGATGGTTGGTGAAGAGTGATCCATAGCTGGTAATTGGACTATAAGATTTAGTCAAAGGGAATCAGTGGAAAAACCTGGTCGGGTGGAAGAGGAAGCACACAGTGCAGTACCAGGAGAGCTAAAATGCAAGTCGTCTGGAGGAAAGGGGCGTGACGGTGACGCAGAGGGTGCTGCGACAGGTGCAACAGTGGTGGGTCGTGGTGGAGCAGTGGACAGAGAAGACATCGTGGTAGGCGTGGCAGTAGCATGGTCGGTGGTGCGTGGTTTTGTAGGTGCATCGGGTTGTAGAGGAATCAAGGTGACGGGCTGAGTTGGGGACGCTGGAGTGGGATCATCTCGAGGAGTTGAAAACAGACCTAAAAACGGGAAAACAGATTCATCAAATTGAACATGACGCGAAATAAAGAGCTTACCAGATGTAGGATCGAGACAACGATATCCTTTGTGGAGTTTGTTGTAACCCAAGAAGACACAGAGAGTCGATTTTGGTTGCAGTTTGTTTTTGGTATATGGTTGGAGCCACGGATAACATAGACAGCCAAAGATTCGTAGATCAGAGTAAGGAGGATTAGAGTGAAAAACAGCTTCATGGGGTGATTTGTAGTCAAGTAGGGGCGTGGGAAGAGTATTGATGATGTGGTTGGCGCAGTCAAAAGCAAAGGTCCAATATTTGAGCGGAACACTGGCAGTGTGAATCATAGAGCGAGCCGTTTCAACAAGATGACGATGCTTTCTCTCAGCACACCCGTTTTGTTCCGGAGTATGAGGACAGGAACTGCGCTGTGTAATGCCATGTTCAACAAGGTACGATGTGAGGGATTGAAATTCACCACCCCAGTCAGCCTGAAAGTTTGTAAGGTAGTACCAAAAAGACGTTCAACAAGATGATGGAACTTAATAAAATGACTTAGAACTTCAGATTTATACTTCAAAAAATAAATCCAAGTATATTTGGAATAATGATCATAGAAGAGTAAATAATAACGCGACCCATCAATAGCATTAACTGGGGAAGGTCCCCAGAGATCACTACATTAAGTTCTAATGGTCTAGATGCCTAAAATAAAGACTTAGAAAAAGGTAATTTGTGGCTTTTGCCAACACAACATCCATGACATAAACGAGACTCCGCTAAAGAGGTAGAAGAAAGAGAATTATCTTTTAAAATACGATTTACAATACGATAATTAGAGTGGCCTAATCGCTGATGCCAAGTAGAAAGAGCAACAAGTGCTTGAGACAACGAAGGTGAACGATGAAGAGGAAGAAAATAGACACCATCTTTATTCTGGCCTTGACACAAAGTCTTCCCTGTGCGGATATCCTTAACGAGAAATTTATCGCAAAAAAATTCAACAGAGACAGGGTTAGATTTGGTTAAGGCATAAACGGATAATAAATTATGGAAGATGTGAGGATAACGAATAATGGGAGACAAGTGAAAGGGAGAATGATTAGACGAAAGAAAAACAGTTGAGCCAAGATGAGAAATCGGAAGAGTTTTACCATTGCCAATTGTGACTTCATCAGGTCCAGAATATTCTGAATGAAGAGCTAAGTTATCAAGATCGAAAGTGAGATGATGAGATGCTCCAGAGTCCACAACCCAGTTTTGATTATTACGATGTCGTGCAGAAACAGCTATGTGAGAAGAGGGAGAATAAACGGGTCTACCTGAAGGACACTGAGGGGAGGCATGACCAAACCCTTGACATGTATGACATTGAAGGTTGTAGTTGATAAAAACAGAAGATTGGCGAGATGAAGAGGTATATCGACCACGTCCACGATCACGGCCACCACGTTGCCGACCACGCCCACGTTTGCCACCACCAACACCACGCTGAACATAGTTATTGGTCGCAGGAGTTGTCATAGAAGGAGAGTCATTGGAGGAAGAACAGTTGGCAACGTTGGCAGTTGCATTGGAAACAAGAGAGGAGGATTTATCACGCTTGAGCTGGAGTTCTTCACTGAGAAGAAGACCGAACAGATTGTTGAAGGAGATACTCTCATGACGAGCGTGGAGTGCTCGAACAAATGGACGATAATCAGGGCCAAGACCGGCAGTGATCCAGTCGTTGAGATCATCAGAATGAACAGGTTGATTAAACGAGGCTAGTTGATCGGAAATCGTTTTGTCTTTCTGCATGTAAGTAGAAATAGAATCCGTACCTTTGGATAAGGAAGATAATTGTTCACGTAAACTGCGAATCTGGGTGCGAGAGCCAGAGGCATAAGTAGCAGCAAGTCTGTTCCATGCGTCAAGAGTCGTCTCGGCAGTAACAATTTGGGGAAGAAGAGCTTCGGAAACTGAACAAATGATCCAACTGAGTACGAGTTGGTCATTCTTGTACCATGTGAGGGCTGGAGAATTGGGCTGATCAGTAGAAGAAGATGTCGTTGGACAGGGGTTTGTGCCGTCTACATGCCCAATCAGATTGTAGACGCGTAATATTGGTAGGAGTTGAGCACGCCAGAGTAGATAGTTGGAGGAAGAGAGTTTGAGTGGTATGGTAATGGTGGGAATCGTGGTTTGTTGATATTTGGAATCAGTGGGAACAATGGCTTGATTGGTATTTGACATGGTGAGTTGTAGCAAAAAAACAAAGAATACTCGGTGAGGAGATTTTCTGGATGCTCTGATACCGTGTAAGTGTATCAAATCTCAACGTGAGTTTATTGATGAATGATGGTGAATATATAGAGTTACAGACAGTGTTGTATATACACGTAAATACTAGCAAGAGTTGGATACATGGAGAAGTTATCATGTCGTGTTAGTAGAAGTAGTTTGGTGCTGGTGGAGTCCTAAGGCAAGATATCCTTAACAATTTTGTCTGGGCGATCAACCCATCTTCAGCGGGGTAGCTCGAAATCTTTTAAGCACCAAGAAACAATGTCTCTCTAATGAAGGAAAAAATAATAGTGCTCGAAACAATGGCACGTTTATCATACCACGATCCATGTCGAGTCATCTTTTTGATCCATGTTGAGTTGCTCTGAGAAATATTAGAAAACTCTTAAATATTAGGGTTTCGTGATTGTGAATAGACAGAATTATTGGTTTTATGGTCGTGCCTTTAATGTTGTTGACAGCGACATGCTTTGGCTGCTTTAGTGTAAGAAGAAACTCGGTGGCCGGCCTCAAAAAGACAATATAAAGTACGTTTTCTTCTTGTTTTGAAGGTGTCTTTGACTCGTCGCATCCTCCATGCATGTGCCACTTGACCTTCAATAATACCAGTTAGGGCTCTTCCAGTTATTTCAAATGGCTCTTCGAGTGCAACTGTGATTTGCAAGTTTCAAAAAGGTTGAACGTTCAGTAGTTGAGTTGAGATGAGATGGAATGTCCTACTTGTTTTGCTGCTCATTTATTCGCCAAAAAATTAAAACACATTCTTTATTTCACCAATCAACTTCAACATCAAATTAACATTCCGATAGAGACAATTTAGAACAAGGAAATCTTTACATATTTGTAACTAAAATTAACTTTTTACCAAGATATTAAGTTCAGGAAAAGCTTAAGGTATAAAAGTAATGAAACTAATATTAATTTAAACTCATGAATAATACATTCAAAATATTTTAAGTTTTTATAACGTAAATGTTTAGCATGAAACTATGACAAATAATTAGTATATAAACAATATACAATTAATATTAAGTACTTAAGTAGATATGGAGTTTACATTAAGTACAGGTAAACACACAGGGTTTAAGAACAAATAAACATCACAATGACATAAAAATAGGTAAAACACAGACATACACACGCGCATAAATTATTTAAGCTCATATATAAAATAAATATGAAGTCTGTGTGAAATTTATATTCAGTTTAAACCAATAAAGTTGACATAATGTTAATCTTAACACAATCAGTAAAAAAAATTAATAAAAACACAAAATATTAATTAATATTAAATTTATATTTTCATAAATATAATAAATTTGAAAATTAAATAAGAAAGTAGGTTGGAGAGTTTTTGCAATACATTCAGGAAATGAAAAACAGAAAGGAGCTTATGCATTTTGTTTTCATGTCTTCATTTTCGAACTCTTTTTGGGATTCATCTTCAGGGTCTTCTTCATATTCTTTGCACTCATATATGAAATTGGGGCGACTTTCTTCTACTACGTGTCTGGGTTGACTCAGGTCTCAGAAGGAGTTGTTGGGTTCTTTTTTTGTATGGAAGATTGAGTCTTGGTGATGGATAATAAATTACATATAACTGCTGTTGAAATTTCTCCATAATAAATTACATACAAATCAAAATAGTGCTCATGAAAGTTAATTCTGTTTTGAAGTACATAAAGTTAAGTAAGAAAGTAGCTTGAAGAGTTTTTGCAATAAAGTTAGAAAATAAAAATAAGAAAAAAAAGAGAGAATGTGAAAATAAAAGAGAGAAGAAAAAATATGATTGATAAAAGAGACAATTGAGAGATGAGAAAAAAAACTTGATGGAGAAGGATGAAAAAAGCATAATGATAAAAAAAATGAAGAAGTGCATAAACTATAAAACAAAAATCATTATTGACATATTAATTCTTTTGAAAATCGATTCCAACATCCCAAAAATTTAACTACATCAGTGAGTAATGTTCATTATTGTTCATGCATATTAACGAGTATTGTTTCAGTTTTTTGTTTTAAAAAACCATTTCTTTTGATATTGTTTTCTAATATTTCTACGTATTTAATTATTGATTTCTGTTACATATTTGAAATTCAAATGATGTTAAGGGTTGACAACGTTTTTCTTGTAATTAAGGAATTTTTTTGTAAGTATTTGAATGTAATTGACAATCTTTTATTTGAATTTAATTGAAGGCTGATAATTAATATATTATGGTTAATGAGTATTTTTAATCTTTCGAATGTGGAATCAAGTATTTATAGAGGATTTAAAATGGTTTATGACATTTACACAATAAAAAAACATACATGGACATTTATATACATTATAATTATATACAGGACATTTCTATAATTTTTCGATTGAATAAGCAATTAACAATGCGTGCATTTAAAATTCCAATAGACCACAAAAACTTGGGAATAATTACATCCTTTCCCTTTAGCAAAAATTTATTCAACAAAATTCATCATATTTGTACATATTTAATTTTATTTATCTTTTTTTTAAATACCAATTCTCTTAAAAAAAATTACTCCACGTAACAGCAATTGTGGGATAATTATAAAAAAATGAATAAATAATATATTAAAACTGTTTTATATCTTGCGTGTATATTTAATTTTTTTTAGTGTTAAAAATTGGATTAATTACACTGCACACTACTTTTTTTTATTACAAAAATTTAGATTTTTTAAAATTTTTACAAACGGTTTTTTTTTCCTTTTTTTATTATACTTCATACGATTTTTCTTTTATTTATTACACTTTATACAGTGCAATTTTTTTTTTTTAACTGTAATATAAACTTCATATAAAATTACTTAAAACTTATATATGTATAAAAAATTTTATGCACGAATTTATATATTTTTTTAAGTATTTAAATTTAATACAAACTTCTAACTTGAGATACATTCAATTCTTATATTATTTATTGATTTATAAAGATTAATATTTTATCAAATTTTTATAATTTTTAATTTGAATATTAACTTTATGTAGATATTATATCAACTTTGTATATCATAACAGTGAAAAACATTTATAAATTAATAAATAAAAGTAAAAAAATATTTTATCAATTTAAAATTATTATAAACTTCTAATTTGATATATACTAATTTTTTATGTGTTTTATAAATTTTTTAAAATTAGTTTTGTATAAACTTTATATGTTTTGAAAAATAGTTGAAAAATTAATTAATATTTTTTGTTCATGATAAGCCAATTATATATACCGCTTAAAAAAATTATCAATATTACATATTAAATTTTTTTTATAAACTTCAAATATATAAATAAGGAGTGAGTCCTAAATATTCAATCTTGATGTTGACATTTGACTTTACATAACTTTATCCTATATTTAACTTTTTCACAAGTTTGTATCAGATAAAACTTATCATATTTATATTAAACAATAGACTTATATATATATAAACATTTTATACACAAATTTTTTGTCAAAGAAAAAAAAACTGATGATTAAATAATTAATATAAAGAAAAGAAAACAATACCTTACAACATGTAAAAAAAAGTCAAGAATTTTAAATTTACAATGTTATAAAATTTAAAAAGATAAATATTAGTAATGTAATTGGCCTGTGCATTGCAGTAAAGAACGATATTCCAAAGTTAGAGTGTAATTGTTCTAAGGTTTCCTTAATTTTTAAATTTGTTAAACGTATAAAATGAAATAAAATAATTGATATTGAGATAAATTTAATTGATAATGATATAAGTTTTAATTTATCTCTAATTTGTAATTAAAAAAGAAAAGCTAATTATCTTTATCATCAGCCATTAAAATTGTATACATGTAAAGAAATCCCAAAAACTTAAGGTACCACTCAGACGGATCCATAGAAGCCCAAAATTGCGATGCCACCAACTTTGAAGTCTTGCTGTCCGTATGCCCTAATTAGGGTAAATTTTAATACGAGAACTTATAAGGAAGAGACTCATCGAGTCCCATTCTGTATTTTAATTCAAACTATTTTTATTGAAACAATAAAAGGTTCCGATTCATTTTTACTGTATCTAACAGTTATAAATTAGTGCCTCAATGAGTCTCCTAAATAGGCTCAATGTGGAAAATTGCCTTCTTGTGGTCCATTCATTTAGCTGCATTTGTGACAATTAGGCAAATGTTTTGTATATGGTTCAACTTTGTGGAAACGTCTACCTTGAAAAATGTTCAATTAAATGCATATTTTGTGTTTCATTTCTGTAATTATGACCAATTATAATTAAGGAATGGAATCTAGCTATTACGGTATGATTATGACTAGACTTGACAATCCTTTGTTTATCAAAGTAGAGCTTAAGTTCTAAATTTTGATTCACATAACCAAATTCTTCACTATCATAAATATCAAATTCTTGTAAAATAATAAATAGTATTAGTTCAACTAAAATAGATAAATCTGAATTTCTACAAATGAGAAAAACTTACCTTGAAAACATATCTGATCAATCATTCAACTATGATTTTTATATAAAATACTAACTAACCTTCCCATTTCTTCTTCATCACTTTGAGAATAATCGTTAAATAAATTGAAACCAGTGGTTACTTTGGCTGAAGCAAATTGTGTCAACACTTATAAGCTACTCAATTCTACCCCCTCACATATCAAACCTTTATCAGCGTATGCCACTCTATTCCACAATCATGGATTTAGAATTGAACCTCATTAATACTAGAGTCATCTACGATACTAAAATGTCTCGAGTTCCATTCAAGCAATAAAGGATGACAAATGAGAGTTGTTACCAGCTGTTAAAACCAAGACATGGATCAAAAGAGCCAGCTTCATTGCAGACTTTTCCATGCTTCGTTGTCGTGTTTACTGCTGCGTTAAATGAACTTCACCTAATTTTGGGCCAGCATAATGTATAATGGATGTATCAGGTTGACTAAATGTAAAATGCCATTTTCCGTTTGTTGCTTCATTTAGTTGCCACTTATATCGACCAACACCTGTACTAGCAATCTATTATAGAGATCAGAGTTTCTAAAAAATGAACACATTGGTGAGATTAGACGCAAATAAATGTATAGATGAAAAGGATGAGTTTTCTTCAGTTTTCTTTATTGGTGAGATGCAAATGGTTATATATTTACATAGTTTTATTATCTCGTCGTATGCATTCTAATTTTGGACATGCACATGTAAAGAGTAATTCTTGCTGAAAATGGTGGTGAACGAAAAATCAGAGTGAAAAGATGCATACTCTTTTTACAGCTTTAGAGCACGTTGCAAATCGTATACAGCTCAAAACTCCATTTCTTGTTATTCTGATGCGAAGTTGACAAAAAAAATTCAGCTACAAGAAAGAAAATGTCATCACAGATTGAGAAAAAGTGGCAAGGCTATCAAAATTCCCTAATTAGATAGCTTAGGACCTTGATTTGTATTGAGATTCTGTCGTGTTGAATCCATGCCTCTTTTAGAAAAATGGTTTTGTTTCTGTTTAAATGATCCGCCTGCAATTTTACCTTCGGCTTCATAAGAAAATCCAGTTTATTTTCAACTCCTTGTTCACTGCAGATGGGATATTAAAACAGAGAACAAACCCAGAATTCAATAAAATTCACAGCAGCATCTCGAATCATTCATTTAAGAAACCCTGATCCGATTGACAAAACTAAGTCATCCTAATCCACATTCTCACATTTCAGCTCAAAAAAATAAAGAAAAAAAGTAAAGATAATCAGAATAAAAACAGCAATCAGAGAACTTTGAAGACCACAAGTACTCGTAATCCTTCATAAGATTCAGACACGAATATTCTCATCATATTGCTTTCTTTTCATTCCACTTTAAAACAAACAACAAATCCAAAAAAAGCAGAAATCAGAGAACTTTGAAGGCAATTATAAAATGTGATTCCACATACAAATTCGGATGAATTAAGCTCATCATATCTCTGCTATTTGTTAGAAAATGATAACAGTAATTAAAGCGGCGCGTTTGTTTGGGCATAAAGAAAGCCTTTGTGAGAGGTTTGAAGCACACAAAGGAATAATTTTGATGACCCAAATATTGAATTTAGCACCTAAAAAAAACCCTTTCTGTGATCTTTCCTTGAAGCTCTCTACTTTGAGAAACAAGGGGCTATTTGGTGCCTCTACTCATTAGGGTTTCTCTATGACTCATTATATTGCTACCTGAGCGGAGCGATATGCCGTTTGTAGAAACCTTTCTGTCCTTCACGTTTTACCAAATCATTCTTCCACTCCTTCTATATATTACATAGCTATCACGCAGTCCTTCCTTTCTCCTTTCCATTTACATATACTAAAATTGAGTAGAATCTCCTCCAGGTTCAAATTCCCCCATTTTGCCCTTGATTTTTATGATTCACGTTTTTGGTATTATTAGACAATCTAATGAAACCTATATATGATCACAAAATCAGGGATGTAAGCGAGTTAGATATCCGCAAAAATTGATTGGCCCAAACCTAAACCCATTTAGGAAATTTACCATCTGTATTCGCCCTGAGCCCGTTTATGCATTACTTGTTCTTGTCTCAAATGCTATTAAAATTATCTGCAGGTATCTGTACTCATTTAAATATCTGTTTGCAATATTTAATAATTTAAAAATATACAAAATATAAAATATTTTATTAATCAAAATAGATCAATAAAATAAACATCTTATCAATTATTTAATTTATTTAAGATGAGTACCCGCTACTCATACCCGTTTATATAAGCAGGTTTGAGTTTAGGGTACCCGAAGAGTAAACCCGAACTCGAGCCAAATCTATGACAGGTAGTGATTTTACTACCCTGTACTTGTCTCAAATCCGTTTATGTCATATTACTATAAAAATTACTATAAAAAATTACTATAAAAAATTCAAGGATCAGATCTAATATTTAATCATTCATTAATGATTGCATGATATTTGACTATTATTCTATGAGGTAGAGTAATGACTCCTTTAACTATTTAAATCAAATGAAATTTAATCGCAGTTGTTGAGCTTTGGAGAATTGTCTATTCTAATACAAAACTTCGGAACTTAGCCATGATGGTTTAAGGACCTAACTCTTTGGGTTGCATAATTCGGATTAACGGATTATAATTGTGTTTCTATCAAATATCATTATTATGATATAAACATTGTAAAAATCAAACTCAGGTCTAAATATGTACTCATTAATTATATTATCGGGTCATAAATTATCAGCCCTACCAGAAATGTCGGCTAAAACAATCTATCTAACAGGATATGAGAGAGAGAACGTTTGTGACTAATTTTCAAAATATTGATCTAAAATGGACAATACCCAAAAATTCAAGGACCCCAAGTAGAATTAGTACAAAGCCCGCGTAGATTTTACAAACCAAGGTACTATTACATACAAGAAAAAAAGGATTGCAATTGCTATATTACAAGAATTCACGGACAACAGATGAACAATTATGTGCACACTATGAACACAACAACAGACCTACGGCCACGACGCTCAATCCGCAAAAACATGTGCTACACTACAGAGAGCTTCATCAATCACTTGTGTAAGGTTCCGTTACAATATTGAACAACCAAATGGCCATCAAAGTTCATGAAGCAACACAGGTTTCTTCTGCAATATATAAATGACTGTTGCTGCAACTACAGCAACAAAGAATGCCTTAAGAATGTATGAAAGCCTGGATTTGCCTGCCTCTTCTTTTCTAACCATTTCAAGCCTTGAACTTGCCGCGCCGGCTTCATTCGTGGAATTGGAAGTTTCTACTTCAGTTTCATTGGCAACTGCTCCATTAGATGCTTTATCCACCTGGTTCAGACAAGAGAATTCGTTTCTCAATGTATTTGGACAAAAAATGGATCTTGATGCAACATTCTTGGAATTTCATATGAGGGTCAAATTTTCATGATTAGAAATTTGTTTGATAGAGCATTTCATTGAGGAAAGCAGTAAAAATCTTTCATCTTTCAATTCCAATGGATTGTCTAGATAATCAGAAATTACTTTATTTCCACAGCAGGTTTTAGTATCAAGGGGAATAATGGAGGATCTTGAAGAAATTACCTGCCTGCAAGCAGTTTGATCGGGATACTGCTTCTTCAGAATCTTTCCCGCAAGTTTCACCAGAATAAATCACTGGCCTGAACTTATTGTCGTCACCATTATCATTATTGGATACTACGGAAGCATCTCCTTTTGCATTTCCTAACTTCTCCAACAATATTTTGTTCTCCTTCATCGACAAAAACAGCTGCATAAATACAGTACGAACAAAGTCAGAAATGCTCTTGCGACAGGTTAATCTGTAACATAAAAACCTATAGGCTAAGTTGGAAGGATACAATCCATATGCGATAAATTCAATAATCAATACCTGATTTTGTATTCTTTCCCTTTCACTCGCAAGTCGTGTCACAGTATCCATGATGAGCCCTGTTCGTCGATTAATTTCTTTTGCTGTTGCAGCTCTCGAGTTCTTAGCTTGATCCAATGATGCCTCTAAGGTTTTCACTCTGGACTTTAGGTGACTTATTTCATTATTGAGATCCATGTTAGCTTCTGACAGTATTATGCATTGCTCCTCTGCATTCTCTGTCTTGTTTTCGGCTTTAGAAACTTTCGATTTTAGATCATCGATTAATGTTTCCATATCCCAAATTGCAGAATATAACATGTTTTGTTGCTCTTGACTTGCTTCAGATGATACCTTTGCATGCTGCAGTTGGACTTCTAACTCTCTCACCTGGGTCTCAAGCGAGTTCACCTTCTTTCTGTTGTCGTCTGCACTACCTTTGAGAAAATTAATTTCATCGGTAAGTTCTGCATTTGTATCTGACATCTGCATAACCTTGGCATCTGCTGCCTCTGCCCGACTTTCTGCTTCGTATACGCTTTCTTTTAGAGATTCAATTATGGTTTCCATGTCATTTAGTTGCTCATGACTGTCTTCATTTAAAGCATTTGCATCCTGCAGACGTAATTCTGATTTTTTCAGCTGTTCCTCGAGTGATTTTACTTTTTGCATCAGAGTAGGCATTTCAGAGCTTCTTGTGACGTGCTCAGCAATGCTGTTCTCAAGGTTCTTCAGAGCTGCATCTTTGGCATTGAGTGATTGTATGCAATCTTCAAGTTTCGATTTTAACTCGGCTTCTCGGTGGACTGATCCATTCAGATTAAATTGAACAATCTGAAGCCTCCCAACCATTTCCTTGGAAATTCCCATAAGCACCTCAGAAGCATTTTCTGCCTCCAAAAACCTTCCCCAGACAACTTCTGATGCTTCCTCCATGCGAAAAGCAACCTGCTCAGTGTAGTGCAGCTTGAGTTTCAGCTGCTCTTCATTCTGTCTCAGTTCAGATAATTTCTTTTCAAGATCTAGCTCTCTTGCTAGAGATTTCTCCAACATCCTCAGAATAAGCCTTTGTTGTTCAGCTGCCTGCCTCTTCGAATTTGCGCCGATATTTAACAGTTGGTTATCCACCAGTTGCTTCTTGCCACTCCCTGTTAATAATACTGAGAAAATAGCGTCAGTCTATCGAAGAATTACAAATTTTTAGGATTTTCATAAATAATCAGATCAATCAGTGTTACATACAGTTATCAAGCCTGAAAGCTGAAAATGCCCTCTGCAACTTTGCCAACTGCATCCTTATTTCTACAATCTGATCTTGAGACTTGTTCAAAGATTCTTCCGAGTCATGCAGTTTTTCTTCCATAATAGCAAATAGATCTTTCAAATGTCTGCAAGAAGATACTTTCTCACGAGCATGGACAATTCCTTCTTGGATACAATCCAAGAAAGTTTCCACTTCCCTTACTTCAGAATCTAAAATCCCAAATAGAAGATCAAATAGAAACGCCTTCTCAATAGATGTTCCTGGGATATCGTCGTTTATTGTCATGTCGAGGTCATTATCCCACGCCAAAAGATGCATCAATAGTACTTGCAAGTTTACCAACTTCTCAGAAGAACAAGCCAAGTCAAGTTCTACTCTAGTTAACACTTCCATGGTACTTTCTGCTTCCTGCAACCCATCACCAGATGAGTCACTCTGCAATATGCTGTCTTTAATTAATGCTGAATTTTCAATGTTGCAGCCATCCACTCCCATTCCTTATGTGATTCTTACCAGAAAGATGAAAAAATCAGGAAGATGCACAAATAAGGTTTACAACAGATTGATAAATCTGCAATCAAAGGTGAGACTTAACTCATGAACATGATCAGTCACTTTCATATAGAGACGGAGCATAAAAATTGAATGGTCTAATTCTTATTTCATCCATATCAAGTAATGATCATAACACAGTGGATGAGCTGTCTCTTTTTTTTTATTGATGCAACAGATCTAAAGCTATTCCACTGTTTATTTATTCTCATTCATTTAATTCCATTTCACAGACAAACACCATTGCTATACAGTAAGGTATCAAGAGAAAAGAACATTACAGGTCATTAACATCTCAATACTTAGGAATCAAACTCGAAAAACAACACCAAAACAAGACTCGTCTTAGATTAAGCATGCAAAACTTACAAGTTGTAAAGATCTTAGCTCCAATTAGAAACCAGAATTCAATTTTGCTAATCTTCAAGCTTTCACTCCATGACTTAACTTACACTTCATTCATGCATCCCCTCATTTACAATTCTCACCAAACCTAGAACTCTCACTCACAAACATCACATTAAATAAAACAAACTCCAACTTCCACCAAATACCATGCAACATAAAAACCACTAACAAATCACAAAATAATGAAACTGTCTCATACACTAACAATTCACAAGACATGACACCATGAAACAAACATTCAGCTGCAGTAATATTTACACTGAACAAACCAGCAAAACTAAATAGCTTAAGAGAGGAAAAACAAGCACCTTCTGTGATAAATTTTTGATGGGTTTATGAAGATGACAAGAAAGATCCAATCTTTGAGTATGTTTTTCTTTCTGTTTTTGGCTGGCTTAACTGCCTATAATACATTTCATAATACCGTTGATTTCCAATGATCTACTTTATGAGTCTTGCTGTAGAGGTTAATTCTGAAATGAGTCGTGGCGTACCAAAGAGTCAACGAAACTCGGAGTGGTTAAAGAGAGGCCGTCGTTGGCGCACGTTAGCTGGATAAACTAATTTATCTTTGATCTGGAACCGACACTGTCAGTTCCGAATCACCGGTTCAAAAATTGAAATTGATATTAGAACTAAACTGTTGGAATCAGTTAGTCCACGGTTTCGTTCTGGTTCCTAATAATAACGAACCGTAAACCATTGATTCTGAACCAACAATTCACAGATTCTAGCGGTTCGATTCATCTTTATTGGGAAAAACAAACTTGAACCGTCAAATCGAAATTGACTCGATCGGGCCGAATCGCTTATTCGATAACCGAAATCGAACCAACCGAGTCGTTTACTACATGGTCCAATTCCGATTCTAGTTTTTCTTGAACCGTGAATAACTTATGTGAAATCGAAACTAACATTTCGAACCAATTTTGTACCTCTAATTAATAGACAATATTAGACAAATCACATTAATTAAAAATTAAGGATTAAATTGGATATAAATAACAAATATGTTGTTTTAATTTAAAAAATTATTTTAATTGAATAATAAATATTTATATGAATTTTTTTATATATTTTAAATGATAATTAATATATATATAAATAAAAATTTATGTATGTATTAAAAATTTTGAAATGATTAATATAAAATATTTCCTCCGTTCCTAAATAAGTGTTCATTTAATAATGCACACACAGATTAAGAAATGATTTTAGTAAGTAAAAAAAAATTATTTTGTCCTTATTTAAAACTCAATGTTCAAATGTATTTGTTTTTATAGTATTAGAAAACATTTAATGTTAAAGAGCTTTATTTGTCTTAGTTTTAAGAAAATGAAATTTCTTTAGTTTTTAGGGAATAAAAAGGAATTTAAAGAGGAGTAATTTGGAAAAAAAGTGTGTTAAATTTCTAAAAATACACATAAAATTTTAATTGTAAAAAAATGTTTATTTAATAACAGTGAGAGTATTATTTAGGAGAAAATAGTATGTGGCAGTTGAATTATTGTGTTGTGAATGTTAATAATGGTGCGAGTAAATGACATTAAAGTACTTTCAGAATCTGACAACATTGTTTTATGTGTATGTCTTTCTTGGATGCCCAACTCAACTCAACTCAACAACAAACTCGATCCTTTATGCTTTTGATAAGGACCATGATTTTGGGCAGAAAGAATATGCTAAGTGTAATTTAACTCTTTTAAGTTGTCTGATATACCCTTTCTTATATTTCCAATGCAAATCAACTCTTTCCATTATTTCCTAACTTGGGATCTTTTCCCATCATTCTGTTCTTTTCATCCTATTTTTTCATATCACTTCTATTGCCAATTCTCTCTCTCGTTATAAGATCATTCCATTGCCACATTATACGTCTATCATTCTCGAAAAAGAACAAATGCAGGCATGAATTTTTATCAAATGCATATTTCATTTGTAAACTTACGAGTGAAAATATAATTTTTTAGTAATTTGTATATTTTTAGGGATTTTATGGTTTAAGATCTGAAGACTTAGCCAAATTATATTTTTAGGGATTCAATGTTGAACATGCAGATCAATGACGTTTTTACTGCTTTAGTTACTATGAACTGGCTACAGCAGAGTTGAGTGGGGTGTGACGACGTGGTGTTTTAGGGATGTAAATCATGGGTGGTGCCATGATATGTGGGATTTGAAATGATTTGAACGGGTCATGTGTTGTCAAGAAAAGCCGAGATAATCTTGCAATGATAAAACCTGTTTAATGAATTAAATTGAAAAATTAAACACAAAAATTTAAAATGTTTACGATATTTATAAAAGCTGTTTTTTTTATATCAAGGTTTATTAATTTAATGTTTAATTAACATTATGAATTTTATTATTGGAATTTTAATTGTGTCAAACTCAACTTTTGATAAAGTCGATTGGACTCAATTACTTTGATTTTTACAAATTAAAAGCTAAATAAAAATTTACACATATCAATTTAAAATAATTATGAACTTTGTGATATGTTGACCGATCGAATATGGCATAAACTATTTATTTTTCACTAAATGCATATTATATATACATTTAAATATTAACATATATCATATAATAGATACTCCCTCCGTCCCATTTTATGTGACACAAAATGGTCACTTAGATGTTCCATTTTATATGAGACAAAACATATTTTTACCTAATATCTTCCTAAAATGTCCTTATTAATGTTTTAAGTTAACACTCATAAATGATGACTAACCAATCATCTTTCTCACACTCCACTAATAGAACTCATTTATAAGGGACAAATAAAGAAATTGTGGCATAATTAATGTTTTTGTAAAATTTAACTTCAAAAAAAGTTGTCACATAAATTGGGACGGAGGGAGTATTATATTTTTAAAATTTTTAATATATTTTACAATATGTTTAGTACATTTAAGAAGTCACATTAATTTTTTTTTACATCAAGAAGTCACATTAATTAGTTACATTAATTGTTGTCTATTACATTTCAAAAAGACACATTAATTACTCTTTAAAATGACACATTAATTAGTTACATTACTCTTTATTTTATTATAAAAAATTACAAGGTTAAGGGTCTGTTTGGGATTGCTGTTAAAAATTGTTGTTACTGTTAGAAAAGTGTTGTTTTTAAAATTATTGTTGGAAAAATCAGACAACCGTTTGGTAACGTATTATGCAAAAATTACTGTTAACTATAAAAATATATTAAAAATTATGATAAAAATTATTATTTCAAATTATTTAAATGCTAATAATACAAATTAGAAAGAAAATATTAAAATT
>CANYCX010136554.1:0-22017 GCA_948193385.1 Breynia disticha f. nivosa
ATTGAACACGCGTTCATCACTGATTTGAAATGTTTTGGTTAAAGTTTATACTTTAAGTTTCATATAATTGAATTTATGTGATATATTTTGGTTTAAGAACATTATAAAGAAATGTTAAGTGAAAATATATGATATTATTAAAAGTTTGAAGATGAATAAATAAATTAAAGAAAGTTTTCCAATTGGAAAGTGTAGCTTATTGAGTGACAAAACTCAAATTGCGTTTTATGCCCACCATATTCGACATTTGTAGGAAATTAAAGGGGACAAATTTTTGGACATAAAGGTGCAAGGATTTATTTTATGACTCGGCTAAAAGATTGAAGAACCAGGTGGGCTGTGCACTATGGTGTTTTGTCTTCTTTATGTAAAATATTGTATTGGAAAATAAGAGTGCATATAATCCTTTTTACTTCAATCTTCATATAACATATTTTTTTTTAAAACCTTGTATGGATTGAAATTGAAGCATTGTAATGTATGTTTTTATAAATTAGCTTCAAATTTATATTTTTTTAAAAATCAAAATGATCTCCAAGTTTGGGTACCATTTCTTGAGGAAAAAGAAATAACTATTTATGAAATGGTAGTCAAATTTGGGGGTCACACCAAATCAGTACTTATGACACCATTTTTCATTGAACGCCTTCAATGCAAAATCTAGCATCTTCTTATTATCTTTTCCGATTTCAAAGCCACCTTCCCAAATGAGTTTCTGAATTCTTCGATGAAACTCCTCGAATTGGGTCAGAACTCCAATGCAAAAAGTCTAACTTCAAGTTTTTGAACCTTATTAATCTCCTCTTGAGATGAAATTTTTCTCAGACTCTTCTGAAATGTAAGCATATCTAGAACATATATAGAATAAAAAAACTTGTTAGAAAAGATAAAACAGTTAAATAAATACGAAATAAATTTAAAAATATTTTCCTGACAGTGTATAATATTTTTCAGCAATAATTTTTAATTTCAACAATTAAAAATACAAAATCGAAACTTTACCCGAAAATCAACTGGGAAAATTTGGTCGTCGAAAACAGTGCCACGTGCAGCCACGCATCGCCATTTTCTCGGCCTCTCTCACCCACACGCCTCCTTCTTCTCACAATCGCAGTCTGCACTCGCCTAGAGGAGATGAGACGTGTCCTGATGACTTGTCGGATGACGTTGCAGGAATGCCACGTGTCAGATTATGATTTGTCCATGTAGGAGGACATGCTGACGTGTCATGATGACATTCCATTTGCTGAATTGTCAGATTACGTGGCCTAACTGCCACATGTTAGATCTTGATTCGTCCATGTCGGTTGGGCTGTTGACGTGTCCTGATGACGTGTCACCTAGCTGACGTGTTCATGCCCGATGACGTGTCTCGTTCTGATCGGTTCTTAGGATGACGTGGAGGGTGATAAGGAAAATAAAAAAAAAATTTAAAAAAAATGAATCCAATTCCACGTTTCGTTCTCCGATTTGTCAACTTCCTTCAACCCACTAACTTTGACCGGTTTGAAACATAACCAACCGATCCATGTGGCGTGATGTCATTCGTCCTTATCTGGTTTGACTAGTCAACAAAATAACCAGCCTCTTAACTCACGCCATGTCATCATCTTCCTCCTCCTTCAGAAAAAAAACTCTGAACCAATTCTGACAGAAAAATTTTCAAGAACAGAAACTTCACATCCTCCGTTCAAGACCTTTTCGTGATCCAAATGACACGAAACTTGGGATTCCGACTCAATTTTTCGTGCTTGTTCTAATGGTATCATTAGTTTTTCAGAATTCCACCAAAAAATTTTGGAGATTTATACTGCTCAGGATAGATCGAGGAAATTATGCCTTATTTTCTAATTAACTATTGACTAAAAACATTGCTAAACCACAATCAGTAACAAAGCATCATATTTTCAGACAATTTCTATGAAAATAACTTAGCTCTGATACCAATGAAAGCAGAAAATTAACAATGTATTTAATGCACAGTATAATCAGAAACGTAAATGGACCTGTTTCATACTGCAGCGGAATGAATTAACCACACACAAAAGTCCTCAATCACGTTCTGGATGCTCCTTTCACGGATATACTAATGTATATCGAGTCGGAGCGAACCCGTCTTCTCTTCTGATCGTAGTTTAGTGTACTGAACAGAAGAATTCTCAATTCTTCTTTTCTTTCTCTCTCGGCAGCCCTCTACCAACAAAGCCTCACTTTTCTTTTAACTGATGGGTAATGTGGTGTTAGGGTTACTAACTTCTAGTTAATACCCTTTATATAATAGACTTAGCGAAAAGTCTATTTTGCCATTGCATATAATTTTTTATTACATGCACACCCAACAACACAAATGATAAAAAGTTTATGGTTATATATATATATATGTATATATATATATATAAACTAGAATCGGACTGGAATCAGACCGGGTCAGGCCAAAATCGGAATCGAACTAGACAAAAACGTGTACTACATGGTTCGATTTTAGTTCACACACTTTTTGAACCATCATTGGAATCAATGTTTCAGCACCTTTACAACTCTCCCATTGTTATCTCTAATTTATAATTTTTAACCTTTCCAGGTATTTGTTGAAACGTATAATTTCATATAAAAAAAGTCATGTCATTATATATCTTGCTTTTTAAATATATCACTATTTTTACATTGAATTAAGATTAATGTCTCATCATCTACTTTATAAAAATATAATTGAATGGCTAGTTATATTACGTAAATCTCTTGCTTTTTTTATTCTCTCAATCCTAACAAAATTAATTAACAAATAGTTAAAAATATTTTTAAAATATATTTTAATTTTATTTTAAATATTATTTTTCTTGATTCAAAATTATTTCATCTTTATCTTATACGCACTGTTTAACAAATACTAAGAGTAGTTTTCACCAACGATAAATTGAAATAGGAAGGACACATGTATTTTGACTTAGATATTTGATATGTTTTTGATTGTTTACAATTTGTCAAAGTCATGTGAGTAGTATTATTAGAAATAGATCAATAATCCAATCGGAAAAGAGATTGGATGTTTGGTTGACTAGTTGAACCAGTAGTTCATTAGTCGAACCAGTAATTTAAAAATAAAATAAGTAAATAAATAATTATATATAAATATACAAAATTATTTAATTTTTTTCAATGCTTAAAATCAGTCTGGGTCATTGGTTCACCAGTTGAACCAATTTGATACCAGTTCGTTGTAGACCGTTTTAAATGATAAAATTGGACCGAACCAGTGATCGATTCACAAGTTCAACCAGCTAGTTCGGTCCAATTTTTATAATATTGCATATGAACTCAAGATTTGAGGCAGCTCATTTGCGTGTTTCATTGGGATATTATATTCACCATATGATGTAATGCATATGCTTTATCTTAATTTATGCCTAATTCAATTGGCTCGATATTTTTTCAGTCTATGTATCTTTATGAGCATCCATTTTTAATGTGATTACCTCAAAAATATGAAGAAAATATTGTTTCTTTCTTTTTTTTTTTTCCATCATTTATTGGATTTAGAGTGTTTAATGTGATTCACCATGCTTATTTTGGTCACTCAAAAATAACAAATATATATTATATAAGAATTTTTTTATGTACATATATAAATAAATATGATAATTATTTTTATTTTTCACAGAAATTTCATTATTATTGAATAAATTCCACCGAACTGATCAAAATTTGAAACACTCCAAAATGAATCAATTTTTCGTAATGTGATTTTATTGAACTTTGATTATTCGAAACTTTTTCACTTTGAGCAATGTGTCGTGATTGTCATGTAGCGTCTATAATAAATGTGATAATGTAATTTTTTTTAAATATATTTTCGCATTATAAATTCTTACAAATCATGATTTAACATACTACTAATTATTATTTAAAATTTATTTTTATTATTTTTAAATCAATAAATATAATATTTTTAATATAAAATTATTTATTTAAATATTCATTATTTAATAAAATAATTTATTGAATGCAAATAAATTATAAATATATATAATAATTATTATTTATAATTAATTTAATTACTAATTGTTTAATATCAACAATTGCCCAAAATGCTCGGTCAATTTAGAATGGAACTAATCTAACTTTTTTAAGTATATATTTTGTAATTTACTTAAATCAAACTCTGATATTCAACTAAAGTTTATCAAAAGTATCATTACTGAGTGTGTCACGATCCTCAACATGGAGCCATGTTCATAATCAGTTACACAAGATCTACCACCAACTAAACATGTTAGATTCATGCAGAAAATGTGTTAATGGGGTAGAGGAGTTATTTTACTTGCTCCTTATATTCAGCATTGTATCTATGTTTGAATTATGAATGATCAGATATGAATTAGCTCTCTCAAACTCCTCTTCTTCTTTCTCGTTACTTCTTCTCTCTTTCTCCTCTCTTCCTTCCCTCTTCCCTTCTACACTTATTCTGAATCTCTCTCTCTCCCTTATTCTCTTGTAACTCTCTTCTTCTTGTTCTTCTTGTTCTTCTTCTAATTTCTCCCTCTTAAACAGTTCTCTTCTCAATTATTCGAGTTCCTTACAGTATACCTGATCTTTTGATATTCTTTTGCAGGTTCAAGCTGTTCTTTTGTTGTTGGGTGGCCGGGAATTACCTTCAAACACTCCTGCTATGCCAATGAATACACTTAATAGTAATAATAATAATCGGGTATCAGTATCTTGCCCAAGTTACAATTTATGTTGAAAATGTCACCAGAAATTCTTGCTAACGTGGTGCTTGTTCAGGGAATGACTGGTACCCCGAAAAAGTTTAGTGTCCCTCAAAGATTGGCGTCTCTAATAAGATTCCGTGAAAAGCGAAAAGAAAGAAATTTTGAGAAGAAAATTCGTTATACTGTTCGCAAAGAGGTAGCACTTAGGTATGTAGCAGCCTAAAATAACGATTTTTGATTCAAAAAAAGTTTATTTGGAACAAATTATTTATGATAGTTAACTTATGTTGTTCATGATAAACTAAACCATATCATATGAGTACTCTCTAGTATAATAATTGACAAGGTAATATGGTGTTGTTCAATAGAGTTGAGATGCACGGTTGCATCTATGTTGGTTTTGCTTAGTTCCTGCTTAATTTTGTGGTTGATGTTCGTAGGATGCAACGAAATAAAGGTCAATTCACATCTTCAAAATCTAATCATGATGATTCTGCTTCTGCAATAACAAGTTGGGGTTCAAATGAAAGTTGGGGCTCAGATGGTAATGGAACTCAACAGGAAGCTGTGTAAGTGCATGTGCTATTAGTCATAATTGGTTAATCCATTGCTTCGATATGGAAATAACCAGATTTTCATCCATTCTACTCTCTGCTTGGAAACTGTTAAACATTTTCCATTCACAAAGTTTTGGAGCTGTAAGTTGGAGGCAACACCTATGTTCTTCCAGCAGGGTTGCTTTTTCTTTTTCCTTATGTCGAATTGTTTAAGGTCACGAACCATATTAAGATACTTAAATGGAAAATAATTTTATTTTACTTTGTGCATATTATCAACCTTCTTGTTCATATCTGCTTTTTTTTTTCTTTCCAAAAACCTATGCAAACTTAAGTTTGTATTTCACTTGAATATCTCAGTTGTCGGCATTGTGGCATCGGTGAGAAGTCTACACCAATGATGCGTCGGGGACCTGAAGGGCCAAGGACGCTTTGCAATGCTTGTGGACTTATGTGGGCAAACAAGGTATGTCAGGCTTTAATATTATTCTAGACATCTAGTGATGTTTGTTTCTGTATGAGAAATTAACTGTTTGGACGTATGGCCTGTTATGGCGAGAGGACTTTCAAAGTGTTGGTTAATGATTATATTTCAGCTGCTTGAAAATATTTGAATACTAGTGTTGGTAATTGGCCATCGTTTTCTTGGGTAATATTAGTTCAAAGGATACATCAAGTATTGTATGTTGTTATCGAAAATGAGTTTTACTCATCGTTGCCATTCTTGCTTCTTCCTGGTTTATCTCAAGTTGCATGTACAAAAATTTCGCTAGATTTTTAGAGAACTGAACTTAATATCTCAGTTCTTGATGACATTCTGGCTCCTTTTCGAGAGATGTTTCATAATTGGTTAACCAATAACCTTCTCTGATGTCAGGGAACATTGAGAGACCTTTCCAAAGCTACACCCCAGGTCGGACATAGCTCTTCATTGGCTAGAAATCCCGAGGTGAGCATTCTGTTAAATGCTAATAAGTCTATCATCTAGGAATGTGTTTCTTGCCCCAATGTGAATCTAGACCCTACAATTGAACTCGGAAACTTTTTTGCTTAGAAACTTATGTTCTGTTTCATTTTTGTGTGGCCATCTTCGACTTGGAAGTTTTGTTGACATTTTGCAGAATGGAAATTTGGAGGCAAGCCAGAGGGACATCAGAGGCAACGGCAGTGATTCCTCGTGATGATAACCTTCCCCCAATGTATCAGCAAGAGTCAATCTTGTTTGTGGATAAATGAGGCTCAAAGGTTGGTTATGGCTGAAATTAGAGCCATATGAAGACATGACCTTGTTGAATTGAATCCAAATGCATCCTAGTAGGACGGGACGTAGTCGTTTTCCTGTATCGCCGTCTTGAGCTTGAAATGTTAATACTACTTTGGACGGGAAAGTGTTTGAGATTAAGGTATGATGTTGTAACATAATGTAGTAGACGGAGTATGAGGTTTGAACAGTGTACTTCGTCATGTACAATTGCACCGAGAAAGAAGTTGCTTTGAGAATGAAATATCAAATATTGTTGATGGATTATTTGCTTGTCTATTTCTGTGAACAGAAAACATATAAGATAAATGACTCTGAGGAAGAACCACGATTGCGTGGATAGCTCAGTTGGGTGAGCGTCAGACGGAAGATCTGAAGGTCGCGTGTTCGATCCACGCTCACCGCATGGTCAAGCCACTTCATTTTATCTTATTATTTTTCTTATGCATTGATTTTACGCAATTCGTATTGGTTGTGTTGTGCTATTTTCTATTAAATATAATTATTTAACATAAAGATTATAAAAGTTGAATTCTTGTCATTGGTGTAAAATACTAAACGCACACTCTTAAATTATATTATCATTTTAGAAATTAAAAACTGTAAATGAAACAGCATTCAATCAAGTAAAATCCTTGTGATGAGCATGCAAAGAAAATGATAACAAGAGATGTGTTCAAGAAACTCCAAGTCTCCAATACTGGAATAAAACAATCCTTTTCTCAAGTTTATTTACAGTGGAAACGATCAAAGATGTGAAGAATACACTTAACTCCAGAAATAGTGTACATCAAAGCAAACTAACTACAAAGCTATACCGAGTATATTGATACTTGCAAGGACACAACATTATCCCAAGCCATATTAGCATCAACTATAAGCAAAAACACTCACAGGGTTGCGCGCAGTTCGCGGGGTTTCGCCTTATTCTAATGCGAGAAGAGATCTAAATCTGCGTTTTCGTCGCGTCAAATTAGTCGTTTGCTAAACACAGCAAATCAGATGTTCAAGCTGCTGACTCTCCACAAAGGATGAAAGCATGAATGAGGCTTTGTGCTGCATGAATCTGATCTGGATTCCCTGACACCACTACCAAACCTTCAAAAGCGCCGGGTTTTGGGTCGTGAACAAGTATATTTGCACCTGAGATCTGAGAGAGAATTGCTAATGTAAATAGAAGTCAGATAGGTAGTAAAGTCGATTAACTGGTGGCATGTTGTGTACGAACCCACCTGTCTAATATGGTTCAAATTGCCACTGTTTTCTCCATAAACATGGCTCAGCAATTTTTGAGGAATGACCACCTCAACTGGGTTGCTTGCAAAATCTGGTGCTTGACCGCCGCTGCTCAAAGTAAACAGAGAAAATTATGACTAAATGATACCAAGTCCAGTATATTTGTTCTGTTTGTTGCATTGCGAAGAATTTGCTAACCGAACTGAGTAAACTATATCAAACTCCTGCAAGGTTATCGGTACAGAAATAGAGATTTAACATTCCAGAAATAGAACGATACATCAGCTTGAGAAAACCAAAGAATTCCAACACAAAGATAGATTGTAAACTTGAGATGCATCATATGCGTAAAGTCTAATAGTACGATCAGATGGTATCATCTACATCAGAAATTTTCAAACAAGCTTCACCTCATGCATTAAGCAGCTAGATATTAGTGAATTTCAAGTCTCAATGTGTTCCATTGGAGCCTAGAGGATAGAATGTTTACCTTCCAGGAGGAAGGTGCGATCCAGCCAAACCAGGACCTCCACCTCCCCTCGGATTTGCATTGCCAAATGGCTTAAGAAAAACAGAGTTAGCAACATGAATTACAAGATAGAAAAAGATGAAACAAAGAAAAAGACATAGGCAAAACCCTTTGGCACCATTTTGATACCAAATCGTAGTGAAGCCAAGAATTACGCAGTTAAAAAGCAAAAGGATCTAACCTGCGGCGTCCACGTTCTCGGGGAACTTTCAAATTGAGAACCATATCCTGGTCTATCTCCATATGGGTAGGGCCCTCGGTCCATGTTAGGAGGACCAACATGATCCATACCATATGGATATGCAGGCTGTTGATCATGAGGGTGGGGGTGAAACGGCCCAGGTTGAGAAGGATAAGGACAACCTGGAGAAGACGGATTACCTCGAGGTCTAAAGTGATGGGGATGCATCTCCCCAAACGGAGGAGGGTAAGGAGGAGGGCCAGTAGGACTTGAAAATGGAGGTTTTGCTGGAAATATCATCTCCCTTAACCTACTTGTTACATGAAATAAAGCATCCTGTACACAATGCAAGCTTCCAACAACCTGCAAAAGAAGAAAGTAATCAATTATTGGGATGTTGCAAATGTTAAGGCAAAATACGATGAATAAAAGCAAAACTCAACTCCATGTGGCCATGCCATATTTTGAATCAAAGAAAATGAATATTCAAAATTATCTGGTAGAAAATTAATCCATGATCCCACGAAAAGTTCATACAAATACCCTTTACTGAGACAGTAGCCAATAGTCATAGCAACTGATCATCAACACTCAGAGTTAAACGGAGGTTGAAAGCGGAAAACAATATTCAAACATCAGAATGCTAATAACCTGCACGATTTCATCATTTTGGAAACCATGTTTTGGAGCTTGTCCTTGTTCCTTGGGAAATATGCGTATGCTAGCACCAGTGAGTTGTCTCATTTCAGTTATGACATGACCTCCTTTGCCCAACAAAAAACCTATTTGGTGAGGATGTACAAGAAGCCGAGCAACAACAGCTGCACCACGCTCGAATGCGATTTCTGCAAGTTTAGACTGCACACAAAGAACACCGTCCTGTGCAGAAGATCTCCTTTGTTCTGAATTCTGCAAGAGGCCCAAAACACTCTATATCAAGTCTCCATGTTAAGAAGTACATCAAGAAGTTCTTCATATGATTGATCATCAAACCAGTACCAAAACAACAAAATATCTACAAACGGATAAGTCTAAAGCTAAAAATGAGAATGGAACCATAAAGCATCTTTTAATACATGTACATTAATTATACTATGATTATCAACATGAGTTAAACTTGGACGCTGTGCTTCTTTTTAAAAATGCAGTCTACAAGAAACCGTCAATCACCCACAAATTGAGACACCGAAAAAAAGTCATTACTAAACAGTTAATCTCAAGAAGCTCCCTAATTACCAATATGCAAGAACAGTGAAGCTCTCCAGGGAGTAATAAATAAGTCAAGATAGTAAGGTTCCCATGCCTCACGTGCAGCGATCACAACAATCCGCTCATCTGAATCAGGTAGACTCTCAGTCATTTGGATAGATGCACCAGTTTCATGTTGCATAGCATTTACCACGGAACCACCTTTTCCAATCAGGCTTCCAACTTTATCAGCAGGGCATAATAACTTGAACACAACATCTTCTTCAATGAACATCCTGCTATTAGGAGCATAACCCCTTGGATGATAGTCTGCTCCGTGAGGTCCAGAAGGATAACCTCGTTGAGGTGTGTCAACGGGTGCAGGCAACGATTCTCCTCTAGGGCTATCTTGAAGACAGCTTGAAACAGACATGAGAGCTTTCTTTACAGATGAATAACTTCCTGTGATCTACAACCAGAAATATAATACTTTATTCAAACTAAATCAACAATAATCATGCCATGAAAACCAAAACTCCCATAAAGCATGAAGCACACATCACAAATTCATCATCAGTAACATAATCCCTTAATCCCACCCAGAGGAATTCACCTGCATAGATAGTTAGAGAAGCTATTCTGATTCATGCCTATTAAATTATCGGCAAATCGAAAATGGGACACCAGATAAAGCATAGTCACAATACAAATTTGATAAAACAATTTGCATCAATCTTTCAGTCTTCAGCTGGAATAATCCAATCACTAAATGATTCAAGCTTACTTCACCTAGTTCAGTAACTAAACATTCGAAAAAACAAACTTTACACAACAACAACAAACCAACAAACAAAAATCTCAAAAGAAACAATCTATAACCAATTCTCATCACCTGAATCAGCTCATCACCAGGTGAAGCACAAGCAGGAATATGGTCCTTAGGCAAGAACCTAATTTGAGCACCACTATCACTTCTAATCTTCTCCAAAGCTTTCCCTCCTCTACCCAAAACAGTTCCAACCTGATTACTACCAACAACAACTTTAAACACCACAACCACACCTTCTCCAACTTCCTCCTCACTATCTCCCTTAATCACCTTCTCAAAAACTCTTGCCAATCCTTTTTGCGCAGCGCTAAGCCCTTCTTCTACACCCTCCTCCTCATTAACATTTGTACATGCAACATTCTCACTTCCACCACCATCACTGCTATTATTATTGTTACTTTTCTTGGCGGGCGGGAAAGGGGAGGAGATGATGATGATGCGGTCCTCACAAGGGGGAGTGTGAGGGTCGTCGAGAAGGCGGATTTTAGCGGAAGTTAAAGATTGGATGTGGCGAACAGAGGAACCGCCACGACCAATAACTGCACCGGTTTTGGAGGAAGGGCAGAGGATTCTGAAGTGGATGTGGTCTGATGGGGAGCGTTTTGGAGTGTAAGGTGCGCCTTGATGCTCCATTTTCTTTGTTTGGCTTTAGTGGGCAGAGATTTTCTTATTTTTGAAGGGTTTTAAAGCATTGTTAGAGAGAAAGAGAGGGGGAGAAGAGAGGAGAGAGGTTTTTGCAGGGCGGTAGAGGAGAAGAGAAGTGTTGGAAGTGATTAGTTTGAGTTTTTGGTTTGGTTCGGTTCGGTTTGTGTTTTGGACGACGGAGATTGGCGTGTACTTCAAAAGGGGACACAACGATACGTCGCTTAAAGCAGACGACCTGACGTTTCTTTCTAGAGAGGAATCAACCATCTAATTATTTTTTTGATTAAATATCATTATTAGTTCCATAAATGTTACGAAATCACATCACTCGTGTCGTGTTATAAACAGAACACTCACAAATCCTATTATTATGCAAAAATTTATTTCCAAATAATCCTCGCAATTCTTAATCAATACAAATGGTCTCAATAAGAAAAAAAACAGAAAAGTGAAAAGAGTACAAATGCATATAAAAAAATGACAATCTTCTTTGTTAATACCAAATTATTCCTCAACAAAGCGACGTCGTATCACCAACAAAACCTGCTTCATCTGATTGTGTAAAGCCAAGTTTTGTGATATGAGACAACAAGAACAACTATTGAAAGCAATCTACAGCTAGTCGAATGTTCCGAGAATACCGAGATTTCTGGAACCACGCAAAACCTCACTTGTTGATACCGTGAAATGATGGGAGGACAGCTATAAGAGGATCTCCATAGCCAACAGCATCTGTTGCATAATAGTCAAAATCAAACACTGCGATTTCGCATGCTAGTTCACTCGAGACAAAATATTACTTCACGGCGAGTAATGATTCTAATACTTATGAATACGGTGGTCGAAATTATACCTCCGTCATCGAAGAGGATCTTCAGGATTTCTCCATCTACATCTGACTGCTCAATAATTAAGACAAAACCAATAAAGATCACGTATCGTACCGCAAGAGCAGATTAGTAGAACTAAAAGAAAAGGCTAACCTTCACCGGAAGTTCAGTGCCAAATTGATCCAGATATCCTATAACTTGACCTTCCTTAATTAAATCACCCTGCAAAAATATTCAAGTTCACAAATTTGAACAACTATATATGGCAGGACAATCATAGATTGAGAAATCAATTCAGAGTAAAACAGGTATCTCAACAATCATTCCCATAATACATAATAAAGATGATCAAATTGAAAAACTTAAAAAATGCAATATTTGAAAATTTTGCTGATGACATTGTAATAAGAATCTACAAGGTTTTTTTTATTCAAGATAATCAATCTCAGAGCTAAGATAATTGGCACCAAACAGATAAGCTGTATACACTAAAAAGCAATGAATACTATTTCCCTATACTCAAAGGCTATTAGTTCAGCTAATTGATCCCTAACTTAGCCATCGCAAACTAGAGAAGATTTTTTCAGTTTTTGATTCACCTCAGATCACAGAAAACGAATGTCTTTTATCTATCTCATACATTATGGATCCTTAAGTTTGGTACATTCAATTCAGTAAACAATAAAATGATTTTCTACTTCATCTCATGGGCTTGTCAAAGTATTTAATTTGAGGCAAGGCATGCCAACATACCTCTTTGCAGATGGGACGTTGTTTTTTCCCTTTCACTGTTCTGTTTCTTCGGAATGAGCCGACCTGCAAAGATTTTGAATTACGATAGATTACATGGTCTGCTAAAAAAATGAACAAAATCAAAAGAGAGAAAAAGATAATATCAAATGGCCATATCTCTACAGTAATATCACATACAGTAGGAGAAGCTACTAAAACATATCCATTAGCCCCAGATGCCACCAAAGCTGCCAACTTAGATGACTTCCCAAAAGAGACGTTTTTAAAGGGTGTGGCATCTTCCACAGTAGGTTTGGCTGGTGAAGGTGGTGGAGGTGCAGGAGCCGAGGATTCCATGGGTTTAGTTGGAATAGGTGGTGCTACAACAGGGGAAATGTTGGACAAGGGAGCCACTGTTGCTCCGACATTTCGTTTTACATGCATTTCAAAGTCCCCAACCTACAAAATTCAGTGGATAAATAGTCAAATAAAAGTAACAAGTATTCAATAAAACATAAGGAAATGTATATGTCATAGATCACATTACAACAAAAGTTCTCAAATAAATGGAAAATAAAAGCCTTGACCACTCCAAATCTACCATAAAAATTTTACCTACATAATCATGTTTGTTCTGGGTTTAACATTGGTAAATGTGAATATTCATACAAGGAGAAGGAAACAGGAACGAGAAGGATAGGGTTTTCACCTTCATTTTCAGCTCTGCGACCTCGGTCTCATCACAGACCTCAAGCAGCAAAGCCTACAATTTTGCAACAACATAAGTTCCTAATAAAAATCCAAGCACATGCAAGGAATAACCATGGTAACCGGTAAAAACATGAACTGAGTAAAGCAATTACCTCAAATCCACTAGGAAAAGTTGATCCCTGGAGAAAATTCTTCTCCCCTGATCCTTGTGTGTTGCTATCGGAAGAAACTGCATCGTCACAAGCATTAAATGAAATGCTCAAACAAGAAGCATAACATGCACCATAAAGTTTTTTTTAAAGATAATAACATAAATAGAGAAATCAAATCCAATCCAAGTTTAACAAACACAAATTCGGAGTATTCAGCAGCAACATAGTGATACTCAGCCAAAATAAGAACCACATTAAGCTAAAGAAAACCATAATTTACCATCAGATTTGGAGGATGCAGTAGATTCCGACGTCTTAACACATGACACTAGTGCTGGTTTTCGCCTCATCGGCATTCTCATACTACTCAGCTTCCTGCCACCTGTGAAGCCATGAGCATTCACTTTGCCTGCAATCAAAAACTCGTAATTCAATAAAAGTGAAAGTAATTGCACAGAACATAGGCTCTTCCAGAAACCAGAGATAGCAAATATGCGACGTCATGAGTAGAATAGTTCATTAAACTATAAACGGCGCCGGATAGACAACAGAATGTATCGAAAAACGCGCATGCATAACAGATTATAAATGAAACAACATGCAAATTGAAGTAAATGATAGCATAAAATGCAATGTCGTAAGTAGATTATAGAATTCATACATAAACTGTGGCGCATAGAGAAGCGATAATAGTAAGTTGAAGCAAAAAGAAACAAGCATAACAGATCTCGCAGCTGATGAGAATCGAAAAGGCAAGAGAGATAGAGAGAGAGTTACATTGAAATGATGGAAGAGTAAGGGATGACTCCATGAGAGAGAGAGAGAGAGAGAGAGAGAGAGAGAGTTGTTAATGTTGGTTAAGAAAGTAGTAGTAAATGGAGGAGTGGTTCATTGATATGTCCGCCCTTTCTTCCTCTGTTTCTTCACCGCTTGCCTTGCCCACGTCTTCATTTTGGGCCAAAGCCCAATTCGACTTCCTAGAGGTGGCAACGGGACGGTACCCGATACCTTCCTCGTCTCCGTCCCCGAATTTCAAATCCGCTCTCTACTTCCGTTCCCATTCTGTTGAGATGGTATTTTAGATATCATGTCGTCTCTATCGAACATCGGGTATCTTTACTGAGGTCCCATACCATTTGTAAATCTAAAATTAATTTTTTATATATATATAAAACAGAAACGGGCGTGTATTTTCAGATGGATACGAGTATTTTTTGCCGGAAAACTCAATGTGAACAGGAACAGGGATTTTTTGTAGGGATGGATTAAGTACCATTTCCGCTCCATCCCAAATTTTTTATCGGGAAATCCTCGTCCCCGTACCAGATCAAATCGAATATTCTCCGGTCAAAAAAGGGACGAGGATCATTCCCATGGATTTTGGTTCCAGACATCCCTACTACATTATCATACAGAAACACTTGGGAATAATTACACCTTTGGCTCTTAACTAGAATTTATTCAACAAACTCATCATATTTGTATATATTCAACTTTACCCGGCTTCTTTTTAAAAATATTCAACTCTCTTAAAAAATACTCCATGTAACTATTTTTATTAGGTAATTGTGAAATAAATAAATAAAAGATATATTAGAAATGTTTTACATTTTACGCGTATATGTATTTTTTTTGTGTTAGAGATTGTATACACGTAAAAATCCTAAACACTTAGACTATGTTTGTTTCAATGAAATAATTTTCTAGAAAATAATTTCCTAATTTCACATGTTTGGTTGCTATGAAAAAGTGAGTCACAGGAAAAATAACTTAAAGTCAACAAAAAAATTAAATTTTTCTTAAAATCTTTTAAAAATTATTTCCCTCTTTTTAACTTGAAAATTCATTTTCCTCACATATTCTCCTTTATCTCTTTATGTATTAATCAACTTATTTATAATTTTTTTTAAATTTTTCATTGAATAAAAATATTTATTAATATAAACAACAAATAAATATAGATGATTGAAAAAAAAAATAATTATTAAAAATATAAAAATTCATTCTTTTAATATGTTAGGCATAAGAATATATTTTCAAATTTTTAATAATATGTGTAACGATGCAGATGAGACTAGATCTGTAACGATGCAGATGAGACGGTAGATCACGTCTTCTTAGCCTACCGATTCACACAATGGATGTGGTCCAATTTCGGATTGGTGATTGTTGTGTCGTCACTGAGAGAGTGGCTGGAGGAGGGTTTGTTTAGAAATGGAAATAATGATGTCCATGAGAGAGGGTCTTGTATATATGTTGGGGTGTGTGGAAACAGAGGAATGAATTGCTTTGGTCTGACCGGTGCATGACTCTGCAGCAAACTATTAATCTGATTGACTCCATGTTATTGCAGTGGCGTTCGAAAGGCGTTGGAATGGCTGGAGGAACAGCAACGTTGGGAGCCTCAAGCAATGGTCACGGTTGGCAAACAGGCCGAAATTAAACTGTGACGCAGCCATGGCGTTCAGCGATTCTCATGGAGCCGAAAGAAGCAGAGGCACTTGCAGTAAGAGAGGCTCTCGCATGGTGTAGTAGTTCAGAAATTAAGGGAGTTTGCATTGAGACGGATGCAGAGTTTGTGGTTCGCGCTTTGGCAGAAGAACAGGTTGGCACATCTTTATTTGGACAAATTATTAAAGATTGTCAGCTTATTTTAGGTTTATCAAACGACATAGATGCGCTTTGTAAGTAAGGAGATCGGCGAATCTAGTTGTTCACACAGTAGTTGGGGCAACTGATTCTTTGTGCGAGTTCAATGAAAGGGATGCACGCCTCATTTCTTTCTTATTTCTGCTTTGTTGTTAGACTATTTCGAAGTTGAATAAAGTATGACATTTAGTTTAAAAAAAGGTTTCTGAATAATCAAATGCACTCGCATCACTTTACTATAGGTCATTATCCCCCAGTTGTAATGAGCGCGGCAAAGCTCAAGCATCGGGTTATACATGCAAGATGGTAGATTCAAAAGGCTCGAGTTTGCAACATGAGAAGTCTTAAAATTCGGTCGGAATATAAGTATAAATAATAATTTATATTTTAAAGAGTAAACATTTACTATACTTCAATAATATTATTAAGAATTTAATAAATAATGTGATTGAATTATTTAAATAATTCATTAAATAAATAAAGAAGAAAATAAAAACAATTACAAATTATATTAAAACAAGCAATATAAAAAACGTTATAGGAATTTATTTTCAGTTAACAAATTCTATTTTCTTAACATGTGAGATAAAGATAATAAAAGAATAAATTTGTTAAACGGTTTCTTTAAAATAAATAAAAATAAGCTTTTAAACGGTTTCTTTAAAATAAATAAAAATAAGCCATAGTTTTTCACTGAACAAGGTAGTTTTGAAACAAATTTATCTTATTCACCCTAATTTTAATTTTTTAATTATGTTATGTTATCATATAGTTAATAACTACGAACCATAATTTTTTAAATTACTATTAGATTGCTCTCTCCCATTTTCTACTCTCATAACTATTGGCTTATATGCCTCCAAACTCGCCACTTGCCACTGCCATTCATTCGTCTCATTATAAAAAAATTGTATGTTAATTTTTGTTTAGTCAAGCTCGGTAAAGCTCGTGAACAGGCTCGTAAGATCGCGAACTTTAAATGAACCAAGCTTGAGCAAAATTTTGAGCTCGTCAATAAAGCTCAGCTCAAGCTCGTACTCGTGAAATTTTAAACGAACCGAGCTTGAACACTCTAAAACTCGGTTCGGCTCGTTTATACCCCTACCGGTCAATTCAACCGGTACATCGATGAACCAGATCAATTTTAACTATTGAATTTTTTAAAATAATTTTAAAAATTAAATAAGTTTCTATATAAAAATGTTTATTTATTTATATTATTTTTTTAATTATCGGTTCAGCCAGTAAATCACAAATTCAACCAGTAAACCAACCATACCGCCCTTTTTTGGATCGATTGCCGATTCGATTATTCTGATAAGATAATATGCACTACTGCACCAGTCAAAGGGATACAACTAAAAAAGTTGGCACAAGTAATGGAACTGTATATCAATCTAGATTTATGCACAAGAAAGGGGGAAGTTATGAACCAGTATCATACAACAATGCTATTTTTACTCATCACAGAACAACCGCGGTAAAGCCGCACCGTTTGCCGAAACCCTTAAGGCCAGTATCAAGCCAACCACGATCAGATCTGAAACACTCTACCTATAACCAAATAAGCAAACAATTAATTACACAATATACTACATAAGAGATGAATTGGCGGCACAATTTCAAACTTCAACATTATATGTTGATGTAGTTAAGAGTGGAGAAGATACAAACCGTCTCTATTTTACGATCACCACAGTATTGGCCTCCAAACACATAAATCTCATCTCCAATTGCAGCAGCACCAAAATTTTCCCTGGGAATGTGCATTGATCTCTCCGTAATCCATAAACCAACACGAGGATCAAATACCTCAACGCTTGAGAGTGTACCGTTCCCACCAACTCCGCCCAAAGCATACCTAAACTCGCACTTTTAGCATTGATGGCACTATTTTCATCTTTGAAGGCAAAAAATGACCTGCATTACATTGTGACATCTATTTAATTAAACTTACAATTTCTCATTCAGAACAACCATGCTGTGCCATCCTCTCTTCTGATTCATATTGGCGATTCTTGTCCAAGTTACTTCTCGTGGATCAAATCGTTCAGTTGAGCTGAATGATTCCAAAGCAAAGCTTCAGGAAAAGAACTAACGATTTGCTTGTATGGACACTATAATGCAAGTAGTTTTGCATAACCACGTTCAACACAAGTCTACGGGTAATTTAAATTTTTTATCAGTAGGAATCTTACTTTAAAAAATCCTCCCCATCAAATCCCCCAACAGCATAAACAACACCGTTGATTTCTGCAGCAGCAGGCAAACATCTCTGGCAGAACAAAGGAAATTTGGCCAAAAGAAAAACACATTCAATATATGCTTTCAAGAAAATTGATCAAGAATTGTCACATTTGAAAATTAATACCAAAATACTACTAGCAAAGAGGTTCTACCACAGTGTCTACAGTGATACTTGGATTGCTTACCGATTTAGCGCACATTAACCCTGGTGAGATAGTAATTAAGTATGTGTCACTAGTGAAATAAGTTCCAGAAGGAATATTTTTGAAACCTCGAAAATGGATGCATTATCTTTCTATCCATTTCCCACCACACTAAACATAGTGGCTTCATTAAGAAAAAAAAAGTCACAATCAAATAATCAATCACTTGACATTACACATGAAGCCCGATGAAGGAACTGATATGATCTTAGAATAGTAGGTTCCAATCATAAAATTATCCTTTTAGTTGTTCTGATAACAAAATTGTAGGTGAACTTGACACAAGTTGAATTTCAGTTATACCTTGTGAAGCATTGACCTACTTGGAATCCACCTTCCTGCATTTGGATCCAACATTTCCACCTCTGAAAAGCATTCATTTTCAATCCCACCCCCAACTGCATATATCTTACCGTCAAGACAAATGGCACCTAAGCCTCCCTTTTTTCTATTTAGTGAAGGAAGTGAAATCCACGACTTGTTTACTGCTTTGTACAATTCAACTTCATCATAGGCAAAGAAAAAGTATGTTACCATATTGCAAACCCAATTGAAAGCAATAAAATGAAAATGCAGATAATTATACCTGTCTTATACCACTTATCATAGCTCTTGCCGCCAATTATGCAAAATTCACCGTTCAAATTTACTGCTGAGGCAAGCGACCGAGGACCAGTCATTTCATAAAGGAAAGTCGTTAAATCATTGGAAGGAGAATAGGAAACCAAACTTGAGAACCAGAGTGAATCATCAAATCCTCCAGCTATAACTACAGACTCATCAAGTTCTTGATGGATATCACTGTTCGATTTGAGAATAGAGTCATGCTCATCTTCAACTCGTGTAAATGAAGATTGCAATTTCAAGAACCAATCCTCTACTTTCTTGAATTTGCATTCGGATTTGTCCTGACATGTCAGTAAAGTCGTTAAAAACATACGAGGAAGGAACTAATGGAAAAAAAATAAAAGAAATCATATTTTGAGAAAATCAAGAAACGATTAAGATGATAAATTAATCTAATTGAAATTTTTCTTGGACTCAAATTAGACAAGCATGGTAACTGACAGACTGGCGGAAAACATTAAAAAATTAGCATTGCTTTTCACAGGAGGCCACTGAAAAATTACAGTTAGAAAAGGCATGATGCACAGAACGTACAGCATATAGTAGCAGACACAAATCATTTATACACTTAAAGAAACCAATTAGCAAGCGTAGGTGACAATTCACCAAATTATTATAGCAATTTATTATTGGTAGAGGCATACATGACAATCACAAATATATGCTTTCAACATATTACCTGTTATACTTGAAAAGATACCTTTATTGTAGACTGCATCATATTTGTTCCTAAAACTACAACCAATTTTTTTTACAAAACTGGCTGCTAAGATGAAGTTATCCTACAGCTTGCTTAACAAGGAATAGATGTAATGCAATTTCCAGAAATTTTAACTACGCTGTTAGGCATTGAACTCTCTCAAGGCGTCATGAGAATGCCATACTTCAAAGACCACAGATTATCAAAAACGAGAAATGTAAAAAGTTAATACACATAAAGTCATCATCTCAATTGATAAGATTCAATAAGCTTCAGAAGATATTTGTCTATTGTTGGCAATATGACACAAATACAAAGTAGAGAGAGAATAAAGATGATGAAAATTTGTACCAGCTTCTGCTCCAATGACCTCATTTTGTCAGATTGAACCAACTTAATTACTTCCAAATCCTGAGATAACTGAGAATAGGATACAAATTTAAGGGATCTGCTGAGAACAAGACCACAAATAATCAAAGAAAATAGACATCTTCAATTACCTTGGACACCATATTAATCAAATCCGAAGACTTAATTTCTGCCTCCACATGCCCACAGACAGGAAGCTGATCATCTTTGTGTAAAGCTTCTAGTGATGCCGTCACTCCAAGGGAAAAAAATGAAGGTTCGTGTTGTGAGTCACCACTTAAATGCTCTTCCTCAAGATATTCTGTCTCTTTGACAGCTTCAAGGTGGACCCTCCTTGTTTCAAAACAATCCGAAGTATTTGAAGTTCCACTAAATTCTAAATTGCATTCATCTAATGCAGAGTTGTAATTTGTATCTTTGGATTCCTTTGTCTTGCCTCTGGGGACTTGATTTTGGAATAAGGCACTCCACAATTTTTGTGGACTTGAAGCCTTTAGACCACTCGTAGCAGAAGAATAAAAATGTGCAGATTGAACAACCATGTGCTCATCTCTCTTTGGTTGTGGATCATCAACAAGATCCTCCCAATCCTCTACTTGAGGCAAATCAATCTCATCTTTCGGTGCTTGTTCATTGCAAGGAACCTTAGCCCGGTTAGTGCACATAACTTCTTTCCTGGAAGTGGCACTTGTGGTTCTTGATCTACCAGGTAAAGGAGAAAACAAGGAGACTAACAAGGTGGTTTGCTCCTCGTCTAGTTCAAACCAAAAATGCTTATCATTATAGTAATTCTTGGCAAGAATTTGACTGAATTGATCCTCCGCTAAAGGCTGACATCTCTCACGAACATCAAACTTAACCTAAAAAACGTAACAACAAAGACTAATTGTAAAATTACTAGTAATTTAACTGACCAATTTGAAGAATCTAGGAAAAAGCACTACCTGAGCAGGATAAGGGGTGGGACCCGAACCACTGTCACTCCATGCAGATGGATCAATATTCAATTGCCCATGACTAATGGCCTCAAAAATCCCATGCAACTTCCTATCGGAATAATTGAACAAAAAAAGGCGCAAACCAGGAACTATTTTCTTTACATACAAGTGATGCGACTCCGGCAACCCTATTCACAAGTACAAACAACACAATCTCACACAAATTCATAAAATCAACAAACAAACATATTAACACAACAAGACTAATATGAACTGACAGCACATATGACAACTGTTGATTCAAGGGTTGCAGATATTATTCTCATTGATGGCGGCTGATTGATACTTTCCTTGTTTAATTGTAGTATAATGTGTAAATTCCATAGTTAGTTAGACAAATTACTGTAAATCAGCAAAATCAATTTGCTGTAATTCTACTTCTATTTTATTGTAGTTTCTGTAACTTCTATATAATGGAAAGAAGCCTAATGAAGAGGGCAACTTGAATCTCTAAAATCTTTGTTATGGTATCAGAGCCATACTCTATACCTTTTCTGTTTTTTTAGTCTACAATCTTGGGTGTGGGGATATTTGCTGCCGAGATCATTTCTTTGCTTATTGTGATTCTTTTCTTTGGAGAGTGACAAGGATGTCATCTACCAACACTGAGGTCTTTGCTGTGAGATTCACAGGAAAAAATTATGCTGCTTGGGAGTTTCAATTT